>APFE030852977.1:0-63182 GCA_000404065.3 Pinus taeda | reverse complement strand
TACCAAGTTGAACCTTTGATGCTATAGAACTTGGAGTGTTGAATAATCATGTTTATGTGATTCAATATTTGTGTTTTTCAAGTGTTAAAAAATGCTCCCTATATGTAATTGAGTCACAAGACATTTGTACTCTTTATTTTCATGAATTCCTTATATCTCCAAATCCCTTTTAGGAAGCCTCTCTAAGAGAAGATTCTCCGTAGATTTAACAGATTTTTGTATTTCTTTTATCTTCTTTTCCATTTCAATCATCTTCCTATCCATATTAATATCCATTTCATCCATATTATTTTCCATGTGTTCCTTATTTCCTTTCATTTTTTTCCCATTTCCATTTTAAGGAACTGTTAAGAACATTATAAATCCAATTGTTTCAACACACTATGACCCATTCCACCCACTTGATTCTTTAATTGCGAGAACCAAATTCTAAGTCTTCACTTCCTTAGAATGTTGTGCTTGAATTTTAACAAGTAGTATTTCTTTTAGAACCCTTTTCCATATGAAGAAAAAAAGTAATACTCCTATTATCAAAAAATTTAGTCACCCAAAAGTGGATCTTCTAATCAAATTCATGCTTGTATGTTATGCACCTTTAAACCCTTAATTGAGATATTGTCCCAATGGCTAGCCTTTTTCATGATATATATCTTAAATTTTAGCCCATCTAAGTCTTAAATGTTTGCTTTTATTACACAAATATGATTTCTTAAACTCTTAAAAATTTCACAAACTATATTGAGGAAATATTGAGCAAAAATGCATAGATGGTTTCCTTAAGACTAATTTAAGGGTTAGTTGAAATCCATAACTTCCATAAGATATATCTCATATAAGATATTGACTCAAAGCATGGAATTATTTTCACATGTAACATGTTATGTCTCCTCAATATTCAAAAAATGTTAAAATTTGAAAATTTAATTAAAATAGTTTTATAGTAAAAGTTCCAAAATGACATTTTTTTAAAATAATTTTAGAATCAGTGACAAACCCTTTCTTACATAAACTATATCTCTAAATTGATAATGAACTAAATCCTAAAATTTTGGCTACTTGTATTATGATATGTCCCTTTAGTTTTCACAAAAGTTCACTATTTGAAACTTCCCAAAAAATGTGATACAGTAAAAATTAAAAAATGGCTTGTTTGAAATTGATCTCAAGATTAGTCACAAACCTTAATTTCTACAGGTTTTGTCTCAAAATTTATAATGAACAAAAACTTCAAATTTTCATGACATGTATTTCTATATTTATTCTTAATCTCCTCAAAATTTTGTTGTTTGAAGATTAAAAAAGAACATTATAGTGAAAATTCCATGATGTTTTGATTCAAAGAGAAAATCCATATGATCATAGGCTCTAGGACCAAATGTAATGATCCAACAACCTTAAAGAGAATTAAAAATAAATTAATACAATCCACTTTGTGGGGGAAACATTATTTTAAAATGAATCCAATAGAAAAGACAATATGGGATGATCATAAGGTTAGGTATCCTTGGTGTATATATAGGAGACAAAAGATACAACAATGAAAGGGTACATTGAAAGCTTTTAGCCAACCCACTAATATAACAATAGAAATGTAATAACTCAATATATGCTTAACATATGTACATCTAGTAGTCCAATTCATAACAACATCATAAATACAAAAATTAATCCATATTAAATTATTATTATTATTATTTTAAGAATATATATATTCAAATCATGATTCATTGAGTATGATAGTCAAGTATAAATACACATGGCAAGTGATAGGTCATGTGTTTTTGAAAAGGAAACAACTTATGATTATTATACATTAAGTATCTAATGATGATTTATGATTATTATTTCAATGCTTATAGTTTATTACATGATAATGATTATATTATAGCCCTAGCTATAATATATCTTGGGTATATTACAAGTCTTTCCTCCTTAAAACTATTCATTCTCAAAACATGAGAAAGGAAAGAAATTCCAAAAAATTGAACGACCTTCTTATAGCTTTCTCAAATTTGATGAGTTTGATGACATGAGGTGATGAGACCTTTGAAACCTTGAATAATAATGTCACATTGTAAAAGGATTAATCCATTTAAGGTGGATTCTTTTTGGCACTCCCTTTTGCTAAGCTTTAGAATTTAATCTCCCTTGTTTTTGAATTCGAGGTGCATAGATCCTTAAATGATTCAATATGTAAGCACACCCTTGATTCTGGTTAGGTACCTTGGGATATTGGTATGTTGATTATTGCATTATATGAATTTTGTAATTTTGGTGTCAATAGAATGCCTTGATAAGCAACCATGAATTGTAATATACACCTTGGTGAACCAAGGAATTAACATATGTGCAGGAAATATCCTCGAATGTTGTGCTCGGCGTATCATAGTATACAAGGTGGCTAACTTGGTTACCTATGGTGAGGATAACAAACTATAGGGGAGTTCCAAAATATACTCAACAGTACATGGAAGTGTAGTTCGTAATAGTGTTGTATAATGTGTAATTGTTTGACGAGAGTGTTCCCATACACTTTTCATGCATGGAGCGCCATCCAATAGACCTAAATTTATGCAGAGTACGATCCAATACACTTATGTATGTGGAATGAGATATCACCCCTGGGATGCAATGCTGGAAAACAATGATAACTCCCACATTTAACGACACTAGAACATGTCTCTAACCTAAACTTATAAATGTTTGTGTTAATGTTACAAATGATCATTAGGTTGATTTAGTAAATTTTAACGTTTATCTTTAAGTAATTATAAGTTTTGCGGCTTACCACGATTTTCACCTAAATTCCCTAAAATGGAAGCTAGAATGGAGAAATAAATATTTCTCTTTCAAGGAAAAACTATCTAAGGGAAGAGACGAAGAGTATGAAGAAAATAAAATGCATCAAACAATATGCAAAATGCAATTCACTTTTAATGCAATTGTTCCAGTGTTGATGCACACACAAAACCCTATATGCCAATACAAATAGTTTTCTTTTCAATTCCTCTTAATTTTCAAATATGATGAAAACTAAGATGCACATCTAATCACTGATGAAAACAAAATTTTCAAAATGATGAATAAAACAATAATTCATTCAAGTACTCAATGATAAACAAAATCAATTTTTCAATGACCCGATGATAAGACAAAAGGAAAATCTAAATAAATCCTTATCAAAGGAACTCAAAACAAAAGCAAACCAAATGGAGGCTTCAGTGAGACAACAAGGCACTCAAAGACTTCGGGAAGAGTAGCGGGAACAATTCTAATCAAAGATGAAGTTAAAAAAAGAAAAAAATTATGCATGAACAGGGGCCAATGTAGGTGCAGAAGGGGCAACAGTGCTACACAACATAGGCACAAAGGCGGCTCTACAGGGGTGAAATGATATGTCCTTAAACCAGAGGGAGTGTTGATCAAGAAATAGAAAGTTCCTGCACAAAAATTGTAATTGAAACTCAAGGAAGGGTCTTCCTATGTCTGTTCTTGATTGAGTATGACAATGCAGGCCCAAATAAGAGGTAAAAGAAACACTAAGGACAAAGAAACCACCAAGGGAATACATCGTTCCCTAATATGGTCGCCAATTTGTTATATGAAATCTACAACAACAAACATAAGTATCTTCCCTAGACTGGGTGGCCTAACTTAGAACACCAAAAAGAAAAAGAAGCTAAATTTTTCCTTAAGGTAAATAGATAATGGGTTGAAGCCTACCTGGAATATGTCGTATGATTCACTCCTCTCTTGGCTTGTATGCTCTAATCTGTGGAGCGCTTGAAAGGTATGCTTTTTGAATAGTAATCTAGTGGTTTTCTAATGAGTTTCTTAACCTTTTCTGCATTATAAGTCTAGAGAATAAAAGGATTTTGATGAATAGTGTGAAAATGAACAAACGAAGCTCAATCACCAATACTCGATGTTTTCTATGCAGAAGGACGCGGAAACGGAGAAGCATCAAGCAGAAACAAGAAGCAAAGGGAAAGCAACTGCTGTCCCCTCGCTAGGAAACCGGATGCGGACGCGATCTAGAAGAATTAAAGCCGAATGACCCAGGAAAAGAACGTGGACGCCAAGACAGAGAGCGCAAGAAAAAGGATGAGAAAAACTGAACGATTAGCGAATCCCTCAGGATCTCTGATCCTGAGGGATCGCTGCTTTAGCTTATCTTTTGTATCTAAATATCTCCGTCATTTCTATTATATAAAGACACCACGCCATTGAGCGTGGGGAGAAAGAAAAAATCGATTACTGTAATTGTATATTTTGGGAACAACTCTGAGCATTAAGTTTTGCTGAAGACTTGATCTTGTGTATCTTTGTTAATGCAATCAATATAAGAATTTTGTGTTCACTTTGTCTCTGCGTCTGAAGTAGCTTTAAGCGGTGCACCATTGGTAGCCAAGGGCCCAGCTCCGACGGTCACTCGCTGTTGTATCATACGGTGATTTGTGTGGTTTGATTATTTCCTTTGTTCAGCAATCTGATGTATCTTTTACATGATAGACTATGTTCTTTAGTTAACTTCTGAATCTGAATAAGTTTCCTCATTCATGTCTCTGTATTATATAAAGTGAATTCCTTTGAATTGCATCCCGGTATTGGTATGACTGGCATCGTCATTGGGTTCATATAAGATAAGTGTTGGCGAGATCTGAAAATAATATTACTCTGTTCAGAAATAGTCACGTCATATATCTCCCTCAGATTGTTGTGGTAACTTAGGATGTGTGCATCTGTGTAAGATTGCTGTTTCATTGCGTTATTATTCCGATCGAGTTAGTTGTTCCATATGATTGACGTTTCCTGTTTGCTGTTCCATTTATTCATGCTGGTTTGATTACTGCTGTTCCATTTACTTATGCTGTTCCATTTAAGTCTTGCTGTTCCATTTCATAATTGCTGTTCCATTTACTGTTGCTTACCCGCTTTGATTGCTCTTAAGAGAAAGCAGGCCTAAGACTGTTGTGAGCCCAGCAAGACGCTGCCTGACTCCCAGATCCATAAGCCTTTGCTTTGGTTTTCCTTCTTTATCAGTTTCTAAAGGGAAGGGTTATTGGTTCCGTACCCTTGACTGATCAGATTGATTTGTGTGATTTTATCTTTGAGTTGATTCAATTATAGTTTAGTTTCTGCTTCCTTTCACTTCATTAGAACACTATACTACCGAGCATTACTTGGGCAAAACAGCCTCGGATTGAGTTACTCTTTGAAAGAACAAACGATCCCGGATTGACTTAATAATGTGGAATAATTAGTGGTGTGAGAGACCCTAGTTATAGCCCTACATAATCCTAGCTCCGATCACTATAATTAGAACCTGCACAATCAAAAAACACAAGCCAATAATCTATGACATCTATGTAGCATCATCTCATCACTTCATTCAATGGATCAACATGGCATTTAAATACATGAAATCATAACATCATATATAGGAAAACAAAGAACTCTTTGCATTAATATAAATGGAGTGAGTTACAATTGAATATAGGAGTTGATATTGTAGAAGAGCTCCTGCAAGTTGACTTACCCTTCTTTGCAACAAAGTGTACCTCTACGTCACCCTAATGCATGGAATAATGACTCTTCACGACATCAACATGAGGGTAGAATCTATCTCCAAAAGCCAACCCCTAGCTTATGGATGTCCACAAATATATAGAAGAAGATGGTAAGTTGGGAGTTCTTATCCATTTACCAATCTAGGCTTGAGATCCACTCTTGATGGGAGGATGAGCTCAAGGGATAAGGGATGAAAAATCCAAGGTCAGATAGGATAGGATTCAAGACTTGTATCCAAGGTAAATAGTTGTAACAAATCCTAGAAGCTTCTGGAAGAGGAAGCTTCAGAAATATTTTTATTTTTCGTTAATTTCTAGAATCAATGCACCCCCAACATAGGGAAATTTGTAGGTGATCAACCCATCCCAGTCAGGGACAACCTGTAGGTGAATTCATGTCTCCAATCCTACAGAGTGTGTTAGTCCTTAATGTAGAAAATCTGATGTAGGTTAACCCGATAATGCAACATAACTCAAAGTAGAATACTATAACCTACTTCTACTATCAATTTGCGGAAGCTTAAATATCGCGCTGAACAATATAACTAGAAGAAGAAGAATCAATGGCACAATACACATGAAAATAATTTGGGGAAAGCCTCAGCTAAAAACCCCACACTATTGTATTATCATACATGATGAAAATACATAGGAATTATACAAAGCCTTAGCTCTCACAGCTATCCAGCTCTCAGTACAATCCCCACAGATGCTCACAGGAAATCTTGGCTTCTCTCCAGCCTTCCTCTCTTCCCTACAAGCTCATGTTTCCTTGCGTTGTTCCTTGTGGATGATTTCCTATTACCAAGTGGATGATCAATCCTCAAGGATGAATCCTTGACTGCATGCATGATTTTTCTCCATGAGAAAACACATGCAATTGATAGTACATTGTCCATGAACTTTAATCTCAACTAGGTCTTTCTCATAATAGACATGCATGAGTTTCTGATGAGGGAATATTTAGTTAACTGGAGTAGCACTAGTTGAGTGCATTAATGCATAAACTGACTGTTAACTCACTATTAGTTCCTCAAACAATTTGGAACCAATCTAACTTGACTTAACTCAGTAAAGTGAGTTAACTAATTACAACTCAAATATAACTCAATCTTATCTCCTTAATTTAAGGTATAAATCTTGCATGAATTCAGAAAAAATTCTAACTTGAATTTCTCCAACTAATTAATTTAAAATAAATTAACTAATTATTTCCAAGTAGCCAGATGAGAGAAGGAAGGCCTTATCGCAGATAAGTGAAACATTTTCTCAACAGACGAGGTGGTGTCAGCAAAGAAAGGTAGAGCAATAGAGCTATATTTACAACAGCTTGGTTATATACGAGTCGTCATACAGTAGGTTAGGTAGAGTCTATTCAACCAGGACAGGTTAAGAGGAGACGTTCAAATACCATCCCCGTTTACAACTAACGATGAGAGAAAGATCCTCCGTTACACACCTTCCTGTTGGCCAAGACTCCCTAGTCACTGGAGAGGGGCACAGAGACACGATGGGGGATCACTTTGATTGAGGGAGCAATTGATCGAGATACTCATTCACCAAGGGAATAGGCATGGTTAGATGTTTATGCCGATTGGCGTTGGCAATAAATAGCGATGGAAATGAGCAATTAACGATGGAAATAGCGTTGGCAAGGGCAAATATACACATGAAACTTTCTGTTTACCTTCCCAGCTCGTTCTATCCGAGCTTTGAACTAACCCCCTATGAATTTGTTCTAAGAAAGGAATGCGATAACCAATTTGATTTTAATTTACAATTTAATTCAAGGACAAATTAAATTGGAATATTCTTGTTGCCATATTTCAACACTCCCTCTCAACAAGAAAGGGATTATCTGCCACCCCGATCCTGTCTCTATGGAACTCGAATTTACACTTTGACAATGCCTTTATCAAAATGTCAGCATCTTGCTTCTCTATCGAAATATATTGCAGCAACATGATCCTCCTCACTACACAGTCTCTGAGATGATGACACTGGATGTCGATGTGCTTGGACCTATCATGAAATACTGAATTCTCAGATATTTTGATACAACTCTGATTATCACAATAGATTACAATTGGATCCATCCTCTTATCAAACAAACCAACTAGGATTTTCCGCATTCAGATGGCCTCCCATGTTGCCTGACTTGCAGCCATGTATTCTACCTTTGTCAAGCTGAGTGCAACCGACCTCTGTTTCCTACTGTACCAAGAAACTGTCACTGACCCAAGGTTGAAAATCCCTCTTGATGTGCCTTCTGATCTAATGGACTCCCTGCCCAATCTGCATCGGTGAAGCCTTGTAGCTTCACTCCCTTTGTCTATCTATACCATAATCCATACTAAGATGTGCCTGTGAGGTATCTCAATATATGCTTTTCCACCTTCCAAAACATCTTGGTAGGCTGAACCATCGCTTGACTCAGCTGGCTCATCGATTAGCGCAAATCTAGTCGTGTGTTCACTAAGTACATCAGTGAACCTACAAGATGCCTATACATAGTAGCCTCTACCACTTCTCTTGAAGTAGAAACCTCATTCATCCAATTACCTACTAGAGGAGTCTACATGGGCTTGCACTTCTCCATGTGGAATCTCTTGAGTATCTCGTTGGCATAATTGCCCTGAGACACTAACAACTCCCCATACTTCTGCCACACTTCCATGCCAAGGAGGTAATGCATGAGACCCATGTCTTTAATCTCAAATTCTCTTGCAAGGTCCTCCTTGCAAAACATGATCAACTGATCATCACCAGTCAATATGAGATCATCAACATAATGTACAGTGATCAACAAATTACCTTTCACCACAATGTGGTATAGGTTCGCATTCGCTTCATCCTTTGTGAAGCCAAACTTGGTGAAATAGTTGTCTATCCTAGTGTACCAAGCACAAGGTGCTTGCTTCCGCCCGTACAACTCTCTCTTGAGTCGGCACACATGCGACTCACGATCGAAGGTCTCAAAACCTTATGGCTACTCTATGTACACCTCTTCCTCAATCTGACCATTGAGGAATGCAGTCTTCACATCCATCTGATGGATCTTTCAACCCATCTGTGTTGATAGTGCCAACATAGATCTGATAGATGAGTACCTTGCGACAGGAGAAAAAGTATCATCATAGTCAATCCCCTCAACCCACGGGCAAGAAATCTTGCCTTATGATTCTCCACACTACCATCAACAGCTTGCTTTACCTTGTAAATCCAACGGGAACTCACAATTGCCTTGTTCTCTAGTCTTGGAAGCACATCCCAAACATTGTTACGAACTATGAAGTCATACTCCTCCACCATAGCATCAAACCAAATCGGCTGCTGCACTGCTTCCTCAAAGGAAGATGGCTCGGTCTCAACACATTCCCTAGCAAGGGCCATGTATCTAGTGTACCTCTCAGGTGACCTTCTCTGTCTGCGCTGAGAAGATGGTGCTCCCACATTCTCTCTCGCATCCTCCAACAATCTATCAGCTTCTTTTGTGCACTTCCTTCCATCTCTGGAAGAGTCTTCTTGAGTGGATTCCTCCACTCCTAGAACCTTTGCATGCGGCTACTCCACATCAGTCTAAGGCTCCTCCTCCTTAGGAACCAACAATTCCTCCACAGCCTGTAGTTGAAGCTCCCTCTCAAGGGAGACTCGCATGGCCTTCTGCTCATCAAACTTGAGACCTTTGCAAACCACTGTCCTCCGACTAGTAGGCAAGTACACGCGATAGTTGTGAGGTGTATCAGTGTACCCCACAAATATCCCCAACTCTTCTGTTGGCTCAAGCTTCTTCCATGCATCCTTTGTCACATGGCAATATACCGATGAGCCAAATATCCTGAAGTGACCCACATCCAGTCTCTTACAGGAGAAATATTCCTCTGGTGTCTTCATCCCAAGTATGCGATGCAGGCTTCTATTCTGCAAATAGAACGTTGTGTTGCATGCCTTAGCCCACAAGTGAAGTGGTATGCCTTGGTCATGGGGCATTGCCCATGCTACCCCTACAATAGTTATGTTCTTCCCCTTGGCCACCCCATTCTACTGTGGGTTATGAGGTGCTGTCAACTCTCGTTTAATTCCTTCCGCTGCACAAAAGTCCTTAAACTCTTGAGAGACATATTCCCCACTATTTTCGTTTCTCAAGGCCTTGATCTTATTCCTTGACTCCTTCTCGACCAAAGCTTTGAACTCACAAAAATTTGTGAAGGTTTGGTCCTACTTCCACATGAAATAAATCAAACATTTATGAGAATAGTCATCAATGAAAATCACATAATACCTTTGCTTCGCTATGGATGCCATCGAGAATGGTCCACACAAATCAGTATGAACTTGCTCTAAGATAGCCTCTAATCGATTTTCTCAATCATGAAAGGAACACTTGGTGTACTTTCCCAAGGTACAACCTTTGCATGTGTCAACTTGCTCAAGTTTACCTTTGGGAAGTCCTATAGATATGTGTTGCATTATCTTCAAAGCCCCATGATGCAAATGGCCCAACTGCCTGTGCCACAACTATCTAATGTCTTGGCTTGCACCAATTCTGCTTTCGTACTCAATGCTGCACAATCATCTACCTCTAGTTTATAGAGATTCTTCACCCGAATCCTTATCCTCTTGGTTTGACTTGTGGCTATGTGTCTTAGGAACGCCTTTCCTTTACTGAAGACAACATCGTAGCCTTTTTCCTCCAACATCGCAGCCGATACCAAGTTCTTCTTTAGTCGAGGCACATACATCACATCTTTCAAGGTGAGGGAACTCTATGCTCCCTCTGAAAAGTAATCGTTCCCACTCCTGAAACACTATACCTTCCATTGTCACACATGTCTATGTGCATCTTGAGGTATTTCTCCTCCAAGGAATTGAATAAATTTTTATCATTGGTCATGTGGAATGAGGCTCCACTGTCAAGATACCAAACACAACCCATCATCGATGACACCATGCATGCGAAGAGGCTAAAGTCCATTTCGAACTGAGAGGCTAATGCCTCACCTCCGATCCTTCTAAGGATCCCTTCTTGGACTTCTTTGATGGGAAATTAGTTGCATAATGTCCCATCTTGTGACAATTAAAGCATCTTACTTTAGACAGGTCACCCTTCTTCCCTCCATGAGAAGAATTTGATTTGAAATGGGAAGCCTTCCTCTTCCTTTTCCTTGCCTTACTTGCTAAGGCCAGATTTTCTTCATCATCATTCTTGGATGAAGAACCATCTCGTGTACTCCTCCTGATCTCCTCCTGCATAAGGTCTGACCACATTCGTTCCAAATCCAACAGTTTCTTCCTTCCATTCACAGATTCCTGTTAGCTATTCCAACTCTTTGGAAGGCCAAGGAGAGGGAGGCTCACCATATCATCATCGGAAGTAGTTATTCCCACACTACCAAGCGCATCTCTACAAGTGGTGAGCTTGTTCAGATATGTGGAAATAGTATCACCCTTCTCCATCTTGATTCTTCGAAGCTTATCCTTTAGCACCAATTTCCTCTGGTCAAAACTATTCTGGTAGAGGTCCTTCAATGTCTTCCACATTGAAAATGGTGTATCCTTCCCATGGAGACTCGAGACAATATGGTCTTGAACTCCCTCAAGAATGATCCATCTCACCTTCACAACACACTTCTTCTACTCAGCCAACTCTTATGCATTAGTTGAAGTTGGCTTTGGGATTTCTTGATCAATGAATTCCTTCAAGCCATTGTCTTCTAATACAACCTCCATTCTATCTTTGCATGTTATGTAATTCGAGCTACCTTCCAAGGCATACTCAAGTCCCAAGCCATAGAACGCCATTGGCCAACCTTGAAGTATGATATGAATTCGATTTGCACCTGCAACCCCAAACTTTAAACTTCGAATTCTCTTCTCAGTATACGGTTCACATCTCCGATACCATGTAGAAAATATGATGCAGTTTAACCTGATAATGAAATATAAATCAAAGTAGAATACTTTAACCTAATTCTACTATCAATTTGCAGAAGCTTAAATATCGAGCTGAACAATATAACCAGAAGAAGAAGAATCAATGGCACAATACACATGAAAATACTTTGGGGAAAGCCTCAGCTAAAAACCCCACACTATTATATTATCATACATGGTGGAAATACATAGGAATTATACAAAGCTTTAGCTCTCACATCTAGCCAGCTCTTAGTACAATCCTCACAGATGCTCACAGGAAATCCTAGCTTCTCTCCAGCCTTCCTCTCTGCCCTCCAAGCTCCTATTTCCTTGCGTTGTTCCTTGTGGATGATTTCCTATTACCAAGTGGATGATCAATCCTCCAAAACTGCACAATCCTCAAGGATGAATCCTTGACTGCATGCATGAGTTTTCTCCATGAGAAAACACATGCAACTGATAGTACACTATCCTTGAACTTTAATCTCAACTGGTTCTTTCTCAAAATAGACATGCATGAATTTCTGATGAGGGAATCTTCAGTTAACTGGAGTAGCACTAATTGAGTGCATTAATGCATCAACTGACTGTTAACTCACTATTACTTCCTCAGACAATTTGGAACTAATTTAACTGGACTTAACTCAGTAAACTGAGTTAACTAATTACAACTCAAATATAACTCAGTCTTATCTCCTTAATTTAAGGGATAACTCTTGCATGACTTCAGAAAGACTTCTAACTTGGATTTATCCAACTAATTAATTTAAAATTAATTAATTAATTAATTCCAAGTAGCTATTAAGACTAAATTCGATTTTATTTCAAAATTTAATTCAAGGACAAATTAAATTGGAATATTCTTGTTGCCATATTTCAACACTTAAAATGACTGAAATGAAGCAGTTTCAGGAAGAAAATCAGGGATTAGAAAGATTCATGCTTTGGGATTTTCCTAACAATGATGACAAGTGGTAAAAGGATGTTGATTGATCCAATTCGTAGGCATGTTGACCAGATGTGATACAATGGCCTATAACAATAGGGGATAATTTCCTCATGACTTGGGCAAGGAATATGAGGCTTGGTGAGATGATATTTGGCTAAGTGTTGGCCAGACTTGTTCATTGAGCATACGAACAATTACTCTTTTGCAGGTTGAGCTCAGAGCTAGAGCTAGCAACTATAATAGTTTCTCAATTCAATTGATTAATGAAAAGGGGCTTGGGTTTTTTTTTCTAGTTGGGTTTCCATAGAAATCACTGTGTATTTGTGGTTATGCATATTGCATGTCTATGCATGTTGTTCTAAATTGTGAATTTCATTTCACAGATAAGTAGAGTATAATTGTGTCTCATGATTTTCAATTAGAATTCTTAAGAAATTGCAATTTATATCAAATTTCTACATGGTATCAAAGCCTCATAAATCACATTAGAACCAATATTTCAAACTTGTCTCACAGGAATTTCGAATTAGCAACTTCTATCCAACTATTTTTCTTCAAGTTTAGGAGAATGTCTTTCAATGGACTAAGAATGGAGTATGCCCTCGAGGGTAGCTTGAATTTCATAGCCTGGAAGGATTGAATTGAAGTAGTGATCAGTGAAAATGGTTTGTTAGAATATGTTATAACTGACATTGCAAAACCTCCAGAGTCGGATGCACAAAAAATATTCCAATGGAAGAAGGATGTTGCAAAGAACAGGATAATTCTTATGGAAGGTGTGCGAGACCTTATGGTATCAAATATCCATGGTAAAGAGACACCATTCGATATGTGGAAGGCACTGGCTGAGCTATTAGAAAATAGCAGTGACTATAGAAAATTGGCCCTGAAAGAAAAACTTCAAAACATTAAGATGCAGAAGAATGATACTATTCCCTAGTATTTCTCCAAGTTTACACAAGTTCATGAAGATCTTGGAGGGGTTGGGGTGAATCTCGCAGAAGATGACTTGATGAGCCTAACTCTTCTAGGCCTTCCAAATTCCTAACGCAACTACTAGTACTCTGTGAATGGAAGGGAAAAATTACTGAATTGGGAAAGGTTGTGGTTTGATTTAGTTCAAGAAGATTTTAGGAGAAATAGCCGATATGGAACATAATCCAACGTTGAGGATGAAGATAAATTTTCGTTGGTTGGAAAGGGGAATAAGGGAAAAGGGAATAAGACCCAGCGAAAACCCAAGTCCAACAAAAGTAATGGCAAGAATAAAGACATGAGCAAGATAAAATGTTTCCACTTCCACGAAAGCAGGCACTATGCAACAAAATGTCTACACAAAAAGTCTCCCAAGAAGCATTCACGAGGAGCAACATGTGAATCACTAGATTCAAAATTTGAATTAGACTTCACCCTAATAGAAAGCATGAACAACACTATTATGGGGAGTGTGTGGTACCTTGATTTTGGTGCCTCATTCCATATGACAAGGTGCAAGGAGTTTTTTAGTAGCCTGGAGGAGAAGGATCTCCATATGCATATTGAAATGGGGGATGATGGTTGGTATAGTGCTAGAGGAATCAATATTATCACCTTTGAGAGGGTGAAAGCCTCTCCTCTTCACCTCAATATGTCATGTTTGTACCCGAGTTGAAGAAGAACGTGATCTCTGTAGCAATTTTGGAGTATCATGGCTATGATGTTATTTTCAGTAAATGGAAATTGTCTTAGAGACAAATAGCTACTAGGAGGTAAACCATATCGAGGTTCGAGTGAAGAACCTATATAAACTTGAGGTGGGAGATTGTACTGCATTGAGCAATAAGGATGAGAAGGTGTCGATTTGCGTTGTTGGAGAACTCTAGCATAAGAGATTGAGTCATTTACACCATGGTGCCTTAAATCTCATGCAAAAAATTACCACCGGTCTCCCTAAAGTCTCCCTTGACTAGCAAGATGTATGCTATGCTAATTCTACTTTCCATGACCAAGAGAGAAGAGTAGATGCAATATTGGAGTGATTCCACTATGATGTTTGTGGACCCTTTTCTACATCCTCCACAACAAAACATAAGTACTATTTTATTTTTATTGATGATTTCTCTAAAAATATTGGATCTTCTTCATGCGGAAGAAGGATGAATTTTTCTCCAAGTTTGTTTAATTCAAGGTATTAGTGGAGAAGGATACTAGGAAGAAGGTGAAAGCTCTCAAGAGCGAAAATGGAGGTGAATTTGTTTTGCAAGCCTTCAAATATTTTTGTTTGAAAGAAGGAATTCAGAGAGAGATGACAAAAGCTCATAATACACAACAGAATGGGGTAGCTAAGAGAAATAACAAGATCATAGTGGGAGAAGCAAGGGCCATGTTGCATGATCAAGGGATTCCATTACATCTATGGGTAGAAGCATGCAACACCGCAATCTACTTGCAAAACTGGAGTCTTCACAGAATACTTGGTGTGATCACACAAGAGGAAGATTTCTCTGGGAGAAAGCCTGATGTGTCTCATTTCATAACTTTTGGAGCCTATGTTTATTTTCATGTCTCCAAGGATTCAAGGAAGAAACTTGAGCCTACAAAAAAATTGGAAGTTTTGTAGGATACATCGAAACTCCACACAATTACCAAGTGTATTTTCCTTCACTGAGGATGATAATTATAAGGAAATATGTCAAGTTTGATGACGAAAAGGCCATAATATACTCTCTGGAACTAGAGCTAATTATCCCACCAAATCAAGAGCTTCTAGCTCTAAAGGAGGAGCCCCAAGATGATCTTTAGGAATTTGTGGAGTAGTCACATGCAGAGGAGAAAATAAGAGGCAAGAGTGGAGCCACCCACTCAACCAGGGTCTTCCAGAGAGGGAAGAAAGAGAACCATAAAATTTGATATATTAGTATAGGATGCACAAGAGATTTTGGGAGCTCTCGCATCTCAACGCAGGTAGACGAGGTCACCTAATAGGTACACTAGGTACATGGATCTCATGACAAATCTCATTGAGACAAAGGCTTCTTCATTTGAGGAAGTAGTCGTTCAACCTTTTTGGGTTGATGCTATGGTGGAAGAACATGAATCCATCATGAAGAATAGTGTATGGGAGGTGGTGCCGAGAAAGGGAAATTAGTGGTTGTTTTGAGATGGATCTACAAGGTGAATCATGCAGTAGAAGGGAGCATCAAGAAGTATAAGGCTAGATTTGTTGACAAAAGATTTTCTTAGATAAAGGGAGTGGATTATGAGAAATTTTTTGCACCAGTTTCAAGATATTCCTCAGTTAAATCCATTCTAGCATTGTCTGTGCATATGGAGTGGAAAATCCACCAGATGGATGTGAAGACTGCCTTTCTCAATGATGTTATTAAGGAGGAATTTTCATAGTTCATCTAGAAGGATTTGAGACATATGGTCAATAGTCACATGTGTGCATACTCAAGAGAGGACTGTATGGTCTCAAATAGGTTCCTCGAACATGATACACTCATATCAACAATTTCTCAGTGGATTGGGCTTCACCAAAAGTGAAGCAAATGCGAACCTCTATCACATTGTGGTAGATCATAAGTTTCTTATTCTTGTTTTGTATGTTGATTATTTAATATTGATTGCTGATGACAAATTGATCTTATCTTGCAAAGAGGATCTTCATGATGATTTTAGATGAAATACATGGGCTTCATGCATTACTTCCTTGGGCTAGAAGTATGGCAAGGTGATCGTGAATTGTTTGTGTCTCAGGGGAAGTATGCCTATGAAATACTTCATAGATTTCACATGGAGAGTTGCAAGCCCATGTACACACCTCTAGCTACAAACTGGAGGAAGGAGAATGCCGCTTCAAGTGAAGAGGTTGAAGCTACCATTTACATGCAACTTTTGGGGTCTTTGATGTATTTGGTGAATGCAAGGCCCAACATGTGCTATGCAGTAATCCAACTGAGTCAAGCTATGGTGAGGCCTACCAAGATATAGTGGAAGGAAATAAAGCATGTGTTAGAGTACCTCAATGGAACTATTGAGTATGTATTATGGTACAATAGGAAAAAGGGAGTGAAGCTTCAAGGCTTCACCGATGCAAATTGGGAAGAGAGTCCATCAGATAGGAAACCTAATTCAGGTGCTATCTTCAGTGTTGGGTCCGCGACTATTTCTTGGTACAACATGAAGGAGAGGTCTGTGGCTCTCATCTCAGCAGAGGAATACATTGCTACAACATGTGAGGCCATATGGATGAGGAAATACATGTGGGTATTTTTAGTCAGGAGATGGATCCGGCAATGATATATTGTGATAATCAGATTTGTATCAAGATCTCTGAGAATCTCATATTTCATGACAAGTCCAAGCACATTGATATCTGATATCACCATTTGTGGGGCTGTGTGTAGAGGAGAATTATGTTTCTACAATAAATTCCAACTGAGGAGCAAGTGATGACATCTTAACAAAGGCATTGTCAAGGGGAAATTTTGAATTCCACGGGTGCAGGATAGGGGTGGTGAAAATTTTGTTTCTTGCTAAGAGGGAGTGTTGAAAAAATGTAGCAAGAAAGGCTCAATGTGACTTTAGCCTTATTCAAATTAAGTAAATCCAATTTCCACATTAGTAGGACAACTTGGAGGAAGTTAACTAGTGTGACATGGATCTTGTCACTCAGTTAGCTTAGTAAATTTGAGTTAGAGAGCTTGGAGTTCAGATAAGCATGTGTGATTGCTACATTTTAGTAATCTAGCTCAATTATTTTCAGTTGTATTCAATTAACTGACCTATAAATATTGTTAGAGTCAGTTGAAGGTCAGTTGTGTAGTGGGACAACAGTCTAACTTAGGGACTTGTTAGTTAATTAATCGATCAACCCAAAATAGCTAGTATTAAAGCCATTAAGGAATGGAAAATCCACACATCCATAAAGCATCTGTGAGGATTTCTCGGGTTGACAGGATATTATCGCAAGTTTTTTTAGAATTATGGGAGAATAGAAACACCTCTAATAACATTATTGAAGAAAGATGCATTTGCATGGACTCTATAAGCAACTAAAGCCTTTGAACTTCTTAAAGAGGCAATATGCCAAGCACCGGTCTTAGCTATGCCGGACTTTGCAAAAACCTTTATTATGGAATGTGATGCCCCAGGAAATGGAATTGGTGTTGTTTTAATGCAAGAAGAAAGACGCATTTCCTTCGAAAGTCGTCCAACCAAAGGAAAGTATGTACACAAAAATATTTATGAGAAGGAAATGTTGGCAATACTACATGCACTTAAGAAATGGCAACCCTACCTAATGGGAAGACACTTCAAGGTAAAAAAGGATCATGCTAGCCTTAAATACTTTTTAGAACAAATATCATCTTCAGAAGAGCAATAAAAATGGGTCACAAATATGTTGGTTTATGACTTTGAAATAATCTTCAAAAAAGGGAAGCAAAATGTTGTGGCAGATGCACTCTCAAGAAATGATGAGGATGTGGAAGCATTGCTTTGCGTCATTTCTATTATCCAACTGGATTGGATAAACAAAGCAAGGGATGAATGGAAGAATGACGAAGAAGTGTGGGCACTTATTCAAAAGTTACAACAAGATCTAAGTACATCTTATACATTTAGCTGGAAAAATGATTCATTATGTTACAAAGGTCGCTTATACCTATGTAAGAATTCCCAACTCAAACAAAATATTCTTATGGAATTGCACACCTCTCCCTTAGGAGGGCACTCAGGATTTTTAAAAACTTACCACAGGGTTAAGAAGGAATATTTTTGGGATTGCCTTAAATCGGATATTCAAAAGTTTGTGGCGGAATTTTGGTCTGCAAACAAAATAAAGTTGAAACAATTAAGGCCACAGGTCTATGAAAACCTTTATCCATTCCAAGACAATGTTGGGAGGAGGTCTCAATGGATTTTATCATAGGTTTACCCAAGTCTGAAGGAAAGACTGTCATCATGGTGGTAGTTGAGAAACTTACCAAGTGTGCACACTTTTGTGCATTATCATGTCCATTTAAAACAAGTACAGTTTCTATTGCATTTATGGAAACAATTCAAAAGCTACATGGAAACCCAAATATTATTGTAAGCGACAGAGATCCCATTTTCACCGGAAATTTTTGGACAGAATTATTTTCTTGTCTTGGTGCTTAGTTAGCTCATATCTCATCTTATCATCGTTAATCTAATGGGAAAACTGAGATAGTAAACAAATGTTTGGAAGGATATCTTCGTTACTTTGTATCGGATAAACAGACATAATGGGTCAAATGGTTACCTCTGGCTGAATGGTGGTATAACACTTCCTTCCATACTGCAGAAAAAATAACCCCATTTATGGCACTTATGGATATCATCCACCATCCATCACATCATATTTCAAAAAAAATTCTAAGGTTCAAGCAATGGAAGATCACATCAAGCATCAACAATAGGTTCTCCAACTCTTAAAGGATAACCTCACTTTGGCGCAGAATATAATGAAACAACAAGCATATCAGCATTGCAGTGAAAGATGCTTTGATGTAGGTGACTGGGAATTCCTATGGCTACAACCATATAAACAAATGTCCCTCAAGCAAACTAAGAATGATAATAAATTATCACCAAATTATTATGGTCCGTACAAGTTATTGCAAAAGATTGGTACTATGGCATACAAATTGGAGCTTCCTACATCTTCGCGAATGCACCCAGTTTTCCATGTTTCATGCTTAAAGAATGTTATAGGTGATAAAATCCCAGTTCAAACAATATTTCCAGAATTTGACAAGGAAGGAAAAATCATATTGGAACCTGAAGCAGTCATAGAAACTAGAACTCGACATCGACGAAATCGATCAATTTTAGAGTATCTCATCAAGTGGAAGAACTTATCCACTGAATATTCCACATGGGAATGTGAGAATTTTATACAGAAGCATCAGAGCTACTCAAGCATTGAGGACAACACTTTTTTGAAGGATAGGGGCATGTTAGGTCCCTATAATACTAGTAATTCCCCCATTACTATTGTCATTGTAGACCTTGTTATTGTTGTGACCCTATTGTCCCCATATTGTTATTATTGTGCCCCATAGAAGCCCACTATTGTTATTGTTGTGCCCTTATATTATTATTGTTATGTTGGCTTTCATTATATTGTGACCCATTAGACTCCTATTTATAGAAAGGAGGTTTTGTCATTTGTATCATCCAAGAATTGTTCATTTGTGTAATGTAAAGGAGGTTTCCCCCTTGAAGAGGCTGATTTTGAAGGCGTTGATCTATCTTTTCTTCTATTTTGTGAATTGGTTGCATAACAGAATTTGAGTTCCATAACTGAAGTGGATATGACAAGGGAGTGTAACAACAATTGTAAACTAGTTTGAGTGTACATGTATTGCATGAGATCAGATGATCAATCCTTAGGAATTGTGCAATCATTTTGGACAAAATTCCTAAATAATAAGGGCTAATTTCCTCAGGAATTGTACAATGAAATTTGAGACTTGGTGATTTTATATTCGGCTAAGTGTTGGTTACACTTGTTCATTGATCAGGAGAACATTTATTCTTTTGCAGGTTGAGCTCGGAGCTAGAGCTATTAATTGTAATAGTTTGTGAATTCAACTGATTAATGCAAAGAGGCTTGATGGGTTTTTCCCCAGTTTGGTTCCCCTATAAATCACTATGTATTTTTGGTTTTTCTATTGCATGCCTATGCATGTTATTCTAAACTGTGAATTTCATTCTGCATATTAGTAGAGTAGAATTGTATCTCGTGATTTTCAATTATAATTCTTAATCAACTGCAATTTCTATCACATTTCTACATTTGTTTGACCTTGGATTGATATATTGGATGGTAAGAAAGTGGGATTACACCTTGATTGTCACATCCAATCTTAGTAAGAACACTATGAACTAGTCCAAACTAAGTACGAATATGTGAGATATCTACTTCACAAGAAGAGAGAGAAAGTGCTCACAACTTCTTTTCAGATAATGAAATGGGACTTCAACCAAGGTCAAATACATATCCTACAGTATACCTTCTTTCAATAGTGTCTCTTTCACAATTAGAATTGGTGTAACCAAGAAGTGTAACAAAATCCTTGCTTGAATAGAATACACCATAATGGATATTTCATTAAAGATATCTAAGAATCCTTTTAGCTTTTTCTCAATGATTTTCATGAGGATTTTGCATAAAATGAGAGACCAAGCTAATAACAAAGGATAGATCAAGCCTACTATTAGTTAGATAAATCAACCTCCTAACAAGTTGATGATAAAGGGTGGCATCAACAAGAGGAGTGTCATAATCAATAGTTAATTTTATTTTGGACTAAAATGGTGTTGGTGAAGGCTTACAACCACTCATGAATCTAAGTTGGTAAAGCCAAAGCATACTTAAGATAATAAAGGAACATCCCATTAGCCATGTGTCAAACTAAAGATGAGAAAATAGAGAAAAAGACATAAGTCTGTCAATTCAATTTGTTGTTTAAGATCATTCTTCAATTCCTCAATTAGGGAAAGATGGTTGCTTGTAACAAATATATCATCCAAAGAGAGAATAACAATGAAGACATTATATTCAAAGAATTTAATATACACATTTGGATCACATACACATCACTTGAAACCACTTTGCAAGAAATGAGTATCAATTTTCTTATATAAACCTTTGAGTGCCTATTTAATACCATGGAAATACTTATTCAGTTTGCATACCAAACTTGAAGTTTTTGAGGTGATAAAACAAGTGGTTATTGCATATAAATTTCTTTCCGAAAATCACCATTTAAAAATGCACTTTTGACATCCATTTGGTTAATTTACCAATGAAACTATGTAACAAGAGAAATGATGGATCTAATGGTGTTCATTTTAGCAATAGGAGAAAATTTTTTAATATAATCAATGCCTTATTTTTCAAGAAATCCTTTAGCGACTAATTGTGACTTATGATTTTCAATGTATCCTTATGTAGTGAACTTTGATTTATAAATCTATTCAAAGCTAACAATATTATTACTAGAAGAAAGTGGACAAGGGTCCAAGTATTGTTCTTCATAAAAGAGTGATATTTAGCATCCATTTATTTTTCCCATTCTAGTTTTCCTTTAGCTTATGCATGTGTGAAGGGATCATTTGTTCCCAATGCTTCTACCATGAGAGAAAAATTAGATCTAGTCCTTTGAGTGTCATATGGATTATTAATCTCTTAACCTATAGATTAAACTGTCTTTTTTGTTCAAACTAGAAGAGGAGTGGTTGGATCCACTCTAGTATATTTAGGTGGAGCACTTGAACCACTAGGTGAACCAATATCACGATCTTTCATAATACTTGAAGTTGTAACAAAAAAATGCTCAACTCAGGATTATGGCAATCATAAGGTAACATAAGTTTCAATTGAGCTAAGTGATGGAGAGATTCCATTGAACTATATATCTCATCGAGTGATGACATCTTATTTGGATGTATAAAATAACCTATACACTTTATAATCCTCATTGTAGCCTAGAAATATGCAATTATGAGATTTTGGTTCCAACTTCTTTCTTTCTTCATTCTAAATGTGGGCCCAACATTCATTGTTGAACATATTCAAGTGGCTAATGTATATTCTCCTTCTACTCCACTTTCATTTAGGAGTAACCTGGAAGTATACTTTATTAGGAACAATGTTCAAAATATGGCTATTAAAAAACCACACAAGGCTTCAACCAAAAATTATTTTTTGCAATTCTTTTGAATAAAACATTTATTGAGCCATTTCAAAAAGGTTCTATTTTTCCTTTCAAAAGGTCCATTCTATTGGGGTATCTAAGGAATTGTCCTTTGATGTTGGATTCCATGTTTGGATAAATACTCTGTTAATTCATTCTTAATGTGCTCTCCAACATTGTTAGTTATAACTTGAGACTTGATACATTTACCAGATTCCTTTTCAACTAGGGCTCTAAATTCTTGAAAAACAACATAAGCTTCACTTTTATGCTTCAAGAAATAAACCCACATTTTTCATACTAAAATATCTGTAAAGGTAATGTAATAGACAACACCTTATAATGAAGGAATCTCAATATGACCACATATGTCACTATGAACTAGTTGCAACTATTCTCGGGCATGTCAATGCTTCCCTATGATGTTTTTTGAGTACACAACCTTCACAAACACCTTTAGTGGAAGAAATTTTCGATAAGCCAAGTACCATTTTAAACATAAGTTGAATTTTATTATAGTTCAAGTGTCCTAATCTATCATGCCATAACTTAATTTTTTCATCAACATGTGTAACATAAGCATACAATGGCTATTTTCTAGGTAAAGTAAAACTTGTTAACTTAAATAAACACCTTTCATGAGCAACTAGACCCAATGCCACAATTTTGGAATTATTTTTGATATCTCTTAGAACATATTTATCAAGCCATGCTTCAAACTTATAACCTTTTTTTCAAGAACTTAAACAAAAAGGTGATTTATGGGCATGCATTCAACATGAAAACATCTTCAAAAATACCATTAGGAACTTGAAATTTACCAAAATCTACCACTGAAAGTTGTTTACCATCACTTATAGAAACTTTCTAATCTATGTGTTTATCATTTTCATAAGAGGTGAATAATGAAATAACACTAGCCACTTGAATTAAAGCACTTGAATCCATAATCCATTCCACAAATGAAGAAAAGTTACATGGGTGGACAAAATAGGAACGAAGAGAAATGTGTTAATCCTTGTATGCTTTCTACTTGGCCTTTTCTAGTTCATTCTTCCTCTTAAAGGAATTCTTCTCAAAGTGATTTGTTTTTCCGCAATCTTTGCAAGGTTTCCCTTTTCATATTTGAATCATCTATAGGAGTGTCATCATAAGGTACTAAAAGCATGAGACTCGGTGTTCTTATGAGAAAATTTATGTGGATTCTTATTATTGTGTGCCAAATGGGCTTTCTCGATGACCAATTATCCCAATGAGATCAACATGTCTTGCCCACTAATCAAACCTTTGTAAAACCATTCAAAATTAGTTTTCATAGACCTAGTAAACATGAATGACCCTATTCCAAGTTTGTATGAACATATAAAAATTTGAATGAAATCTTCTTTCTACAAAGATAATGAATGATGTATCAGTTTTCTCATAATATTCACCACAATCATTAAGATTCTCATTATAAATCTTTAACTCAACATTAAGGAATCAATTCATTCAAAGTATTTAGGATCAAGCTCGTGAAGTTTATTATCTATCATACAAAGAAGATAAAATTTTCGATACCTAAACTAGGTTATCTTCATTTACCATATTTACCTATAGACTATTTGAGTTTTTTTCTCAATGAGACATGGATTTTTCACAATGATTTTCCCATACAACCAATTATTTGGCATTGGTTTTGTGCTAACATTACTGAAAATTTATCACAAATTCTCCCCCCTAAGAATGCCAATCATCTTTCACTTCCAAACATGGTAGTTAGTACCAATTAGCTTAGGAATGGAGACAACCTACGAAGACATGATGAGCAAGCTCAAAAACTAAGAATCTAATGCAAAGAAGTGAAAGAAAGATGAACCTAACAAATATGATATTGAAATCTTGGTGAAGAAGCTCATCTGAAAATCCTCATTATCAATCATGTGTGCCAACTATAAGAAACAAATCGTATGCTACATAAAATTATAGATTAGAGACAATAATGTTGAGAAATAATTTATATGGTGGATGAGGGAGTTGTGAAGGGACAAAAATGATTATGCAAGATCGTATGACTCAGTAAGAAGTTTGTATAGGGTTGAAAAGAGGTCGTGAAACACAAATCTAAAGGAAATTTAGAGGTTGTAGGCTATATGTTGATGAAAAAAGCAAGTATGGACATAGATATAAAACTCATGCATCCATATGTAGCATTTCTATTGTTACTTTGCAAAGTCATAGATTTATTTGGAGTTTCAAATTGTTGTGATTGGGTTTGATCTAAGAGAAAAACAAAATACAACAAAAATGGCTAGAGTTCAAGAGAAGGTGGACGTAGAGTCCATATATGTTCATGTAGCACAACAAAGTGATAAAGGAAGGGACAAGAACATAGATCAAGAAAAATGAACCTAACAAAAAAAATCACGCAAAAAAACCTTTTATTTCAATAGTTATGAGGTTCAAAAGAAAATACACAATTCATAAAAAAATGGCTTGGTAATTACCAAACCTAAATATACATAAAATACTTTAGGATTAAATAAAAAAAAATTATCTAGGCCAGGTGTAAATTGATTAAATTTTGGCAAACAAAAGCCAAATATAATAAGTGAATAGATGATCTTCACTGATTCCTTTATTTCGAAGCCAATAGTGAGATTAGAATTGTGAAAAAATGTCTTGCAATAGTGATATATGCTCGTATTTGAGAAAAACCTACGTGGTTGTCCAAATATGAATGTAGAATTATAAGTGGAGAGGGGTTAAAAGCATTGATCTACGAAAGGTCAATGCAAAAAAATATCTAGATATTGATAACCTACTCCTATGTCGTGTTAGATTTCAAAAATATGCATTAACATATGATAAATATCTAAATTGTCTAATCTTCTATTAAGTCATCCTAAAAAATAGTAAATAAACAATGCAAGACAAAGAAAGGGAGAGACATGGATTATGTGACAAAGCCCTAGTGTGGGGAAACATCCGAAGAATTTTTTTTATTTTCCAAGTAAACTCTCAATGATACAAGGATACATCCCCACATAAACATTATAACTCATTACATTTTCTCACTTGTACACTTAATAGAGTTTCCTTCACCTCTATTATATACTTGAAAGGAAAACAAATCTCATGATACATGTGGTATAAAACCTTTTTACAATATGGTAAGTTATTGAAGAATAACTTGGTCAAAAGTTCACTAAGAAATAATTAATACATTCACATTCTAACATAATTTGGTCTTTATCTTGCATACTAGAGTTCCCTAGATTGAGCGGATGAAGTAGTTGAGCTTCAATGTTCTCCATTTTTAGATCCAAGTCCATCTGTAGCTACAACTTGTCCATCGTTAGTAAGGTTTCTTCTTTGGTTTCATTGTAGTCTAGAAGCACTTTATCAAGAAGCATTTTCATTTACTAATATAAATCAAATAATGTAAATTTATTGATTTTTCCTTCCTTTGGGGTGACTTATGCTCAAATCCAAGTTTCAACCTCGCTATATTGTCGATGTTTGAAAGACACGCCCTCTTTCCCATCACCTCTTGTTCAGTGTTATGAAGTGCCATCGACAATGAACCCTTTGGTTTGTCACGACTAAGGTAGGGATTAAATATTATAACTAGGAAAGGGATGCACTACATGAAAAAAGGAAATGAACAATATATGGATAGAGGAGAGCCAAGTAGGGAAAGTGTTAATTCCATAGCCAATACAATTACAGAAAACTCCCCACTTTGTGACAATGAGAGGAGGGAAATGTGGAAAGACATGAGGCATGAACTAGGTACATGTGTCTAGAAATAACAAAGGGTGGAAACATCAGAAAATATAAGCAATAAAATTATAGCTTGATGACTTACTTATTAGAAATCCTTCCATATTGATAAATGCAAATGTGTATAAAAAGTCACCATAAAAACCATAACAAGTAATAAACATTCCTTAATCATGAAACTAAGTGATACCGGAGTATCAAATCCCTTGCTTACTCAGAAATGATCACCCAATTAATAATCTTGTATGACTAAATTCTTCACAAATATAAGCCATAACACATTTGTGAAAAAAAAACACGTCTTTCTTATTCATTATTTGGTGAAATGGATTCCATACATCCCTCACACCTATCCCCTTCCTTATTGCCCCCATACAAGGAAGATTAGATGTTACTTTATGTGCACTCACACACACATTATTTTTCCTTATTGGCCCCATACAAGGAAGATTAGATGTTACTTTATCTGCACTCACACACATTATTTTTCTTATTTTATAATTCACAACTATGTGCAAAATACCAAATCAATTCATAAAGTGTGGATGGAAAAGTCAAAGTGTTAATGATTTCATAAATCATCCATCACAAATAAAATGTGTAAAATGTAATAAATTTATTTATTTCCTTGATCATTGATGTCTTTACTAAAGTTTTAAAGTTTTAAGTCATAGATTACTAAAATGTGTAAAATGTAATAAATTTATTTATTCCTTAACCATTGATATCTTTACTAAAGTTTTAAGTCATACATTTACTAAAATTCTTATGGATTTACGAAAATATCAAAGGAAAATTCAAAGTGTCAATGGCTCCGTTGGGCTTTGGAAAATTTGAAGATTTGTATTGTGTGTTTACTCCACCTATTTCTTTAATGGTCAATGGCTTCATCGGGTTTGTCCAAAAGTACGATTTACACAAGGTTATTATTTAATTTATTTCCAAAATTATAGATGACTACGTTGGGCTTTGATAGAAAAGTAAAGTTTTACGTTGTAAAACTTAATCAATTTGCCAAAGATTTACCCTAGTTTATAACCAGTTTGAGAAGAATTATTATGAGCTATAAAAGAATTAATTTCCTTTGAATAAATAATATAAATATATGGGAATTGATTTAAATGTATGTGAATTGCATCCCTATAATGAGTTTATTAAACATCAACAATGAGTAATTTTTTACTCCCATAAAGCGAGTTATTACAGGAATTCATTAAAATTTTGGTAAGTGAATACATTCTTACCACCAATTACTAAAAACTCTAATATTCATACAAAGCTTATTTTCTTACCAAGAAGTATTGCAAGTAAATACATGTATTTAAAAGTGCTATATAAATGACTTCTTACATTTGGAAAATAATTAATACAATTTTTTATTTATTTATTTATTTATTTATTTTTTTTTTTAAATTCTAGTAAATAAGCATATCCTTCTCCTAGATTATTACATCTAGATTATGCATGTAATATTTACTTGAAGTGTATAAAAATGATAGATGAATGAATTTATATTTTTTGAAAATAATTTATTACACAAATTTTCTAAATTTTAGTAAAACACCATATTATAAATGAATTTTTTTAAGTAAAAAAAATATCTTCGTTATTACTGACTGAAAAGATGCTAGCATTAATTTTCAAAAATAGTGTACAAGCACTTTTGAAGACATAATTAGTCACTGTATTATTAAGCTATCATTAAATAGAAACACCTTACTATTTAGCTATCATTAAATAGAATCTAATGGTGACCCTTCAAATACACCTCTTAAAACATGGAAAAACAATGTTTGACCTATAGATGCCTATATGATAACAAGTGTTGCAGGACAACATAGTCCCTACCACTTAAGTGAATGTTATGTATTTAGAAAAATTGTAAATTGATATATGAAGTAGAAAATTTAATTGCCTATAAGGGATATGGGCTTGCATAAATTTCTGGTGGGTAGTAACCACTACTAAGTTGACACATTTACACTTTTACTCATACATGTTAAAGCATTGAAGAAACCATAAATACTGTTAGGTATATTTATTTCCATCTTATTTCTATTCATTTTTTATGGAAATACTTTCTTAAATTATGGTGGCCCATAAATGATGGTAAATAGGCTATTTATGTGAGTATGAGCTATTTTCAAGGATTTAATTATAAAGCTTAGCAATGAAAAATCATTGCATAAATATATAAAAATCATGGCATAAATCTTGCAACTACATTTAGAAATTATTGCAAAAAAATATGAGGTAGTTATCCACATGGCACAAAGCCTATATCTTAAAAAGTATGGTCCAATAAAATATTTGAAAAATAAAATTTTCAATAATATTGGTCAAGAGACAAATCAATTGCTATAGTCCTGCCATGGCATGGACTAATAATGTAAATGACATTCACCAGCATCCAAGAGTAGTGCTTCTTTCAATGACATATCAACATCATTGCTACAATCTCTATGGATATGCTTGGCCTATAAATCAACATATTATTATTGTAATTCAACATATTATTATTGTAATGCCTAATAGCTTCCTCTGCCAACATGCAATATGAAATCCACTCATAATAGCCTACCTATTGATGCACTTAATAATGTTTTTAAAATCTCCAAAAAAATAAAAAAATAAATGTGAATATTTCTCATAAACTACAATCTTAAAAGGTCCAACAATCTAATAACTCAACCTTAATAACATATAAATGAAATTATTTCTTTAGGAAAATAAGTATTACAAATATTCATTCCATTCTCATAAATAAATCAATTCTAACTAAAATTTCCTTAAACTTTAATTTACAATGGAATCTTTGCACATCAATATAAATGCTTAATTGATAAATGATTTCTTATTTCCTAAAATCAAATTATTACAGAAATTCATTAAAATAATTCTTACACATTACATATGAACATATGTGTAATTTATAAATAATTTCTTATTTATCAAAATTAAATTATTAAGAATTCATTAAACTCTTCACTAATTTCTTACCCAAAATTACTATTCTCTGTTATATGTGCAAATATATGCCATGATTAGATTTGGGTAATGTATTGATATATTTCCATGTACACAAATGAAGTGAGTATACTTGCCATGCTTGACTAATGGCTTATGCCACAAAAAGACCAAGGAATTAACCATTTTGCTAAAGAGACATAGGGAAAAACAAAATGACTATCTTGCAAATGATTTTATTTAAGGCCATACAAGCCAAATGGTTCCAAGTCTAGTCAATTGTTAAAACATAATTGTAGAGAACAAATTTAGGACCTCTTGACCCAAAATCAAAATTGATTTCAAATGTAAAAACACCACAACTCTCCCATAAGGGTATTTATAATAAGTAGTATAGTAAAAAATATCCAAAACCTTCAATTTAATCCTTCAAACACTTTATACAAGTTGATGGACTCATTAGGGAATGTCTTAACAATTAGCTCAATTTTTTTGTGAAAGACTCATCTTATTTAGTCTTCATTATAAAAGCTTAGAATTTTATTCTTGTAGCTAGATTTCTAAACTTATCTAGACAACTTTCCCTTATGTATCAGGTCTAGAGTTCCTTTGGCATGATTGGTGTAATCCCAACCTTTATATTTGAGATTCATTGGTGCCTTCTTTTACAAGATATCCATCAAGGTAGCTAGATTTCTAAACCTATTTGGATAATTTACCCCTACCCTTATGCATCATATCTAGTACTCCTTTGACATGGCTGGTGCAAACCTAACTGACATATTTGAGACCACTAGTGTCTTCCTTTACAAGGCATCGATCAAGGCCACTGATGAGGTTGAGAGTCAAAAAATTACTTTGTCCTTCTAGCTTTACTTTCTCATTCAAGGGACTTGTTATATACTTGTCTTTAAGGATAACAAGTGAACGTTACACCTAAAGGTTTGGTATCTACATCTTCCTTTTAGAAAAAAATTGGCATACAACTACATATATAAATTCATTAATCAATATTGCTACTTAGTAGGAAACCAAATTTTTTCATACATTGGAAAGCATCATTTAGAAATCACATTTATAATTAAACAAATATACACTAACTTGAAAATTAGTTATTGTTGGCAACCAATCTAGGAGGGGGCCTTTTTTTCCCAACCATAGGCTCAATTTCACCCTCTATAGTCGTCCACCCCCCTAACTAAGCTATGATACCATAAGGAGAAAACTATAAACACCTAGAAAATTGGGAGAGGTAAAGAAAACTATCATTTACAACTATGAAAACATCAAAGAACTCTTCTATATTATGAGCCTAAGGTCTCCACAAATTCCAAACGCCCCTTAGTTGGCTAACATAACAATATGGAAATCCCTTCATTGCTCTATAGTCCCTTAATTATTTACTTATCATGATCACCCAACATCAGTCAATTCATGACCCCCAATGTTCAATTAAGTTTCAAAGCTCCCATTGCAAGTATTTAACATGAAAATATCATTTTTAAAGACCCCAATACACAATAATATTGATCTAATCCACAATTAGCACTTTCTTGGGAACCCAAAACATTATATATTCACTAATATCACCTTAACAAGCTTCCGAATTAGGAATGAAAACGTTATATTTATAAATCTATTACTCCCAAGTCTCATGCACCTCAACTCTCTCTGTGTATGGGTTAATTGTACTTGTGGATGTCTACTCCATGTGATTTTTGCCATTTTCCCACACTATTTGTGGGCAACTATCGAATTACAATATGGGTATTTTTCCATGGTACCCATTGAGAACTACACAACCACTACTTAGCTCCCATAATTATGGGAAATAATTACTCTAGCTTCATAATGCTTGATTCAATGAGTTGTGGGATGGTGAGAAAACAAGTTTGTCAATTTTCAAATTCAAATTTTAACGTAAAAATTGGGTGAGTTTTTTATTCAATAGTAGGCATATCTTGCTCACTAATTACCACTCATAGTATAGTTGTCTATATTATCATTCCCATTCCTAGTCAATTATCCAACATTTTTAATTAACAAAGAATATTTACATACACATTGTTTTCAAAATTGTTTTATGGTTTGTCAACACAATGAAATTTAAATGGCAATATGTTTGATAACTAAATAATTATTTACAATAATATTGAGGTAAAAATGGAATTGTTACAATGAAAACCACCAAACAAGCATGCAGTCTAATGAGCATCATTCTTACATCGCTATATGGATTGTTGCATGTATTAACCACCAGATTTGAGAATAGACAAGAATCCTATAACATTACCTAGATGGTATCGGAAAAAACTACTTGCATTTACTACAATCTGTACATGCATATTGAATTACCTCAAGTTCCTATCAATGTGAATAAAAAAACATGATACATATCCTTGTGCCTTTTTACAAATTAAGTCTCCCTATCTAGGTTCTTTGGTTCATGTCTTGCGTTTAGTTCTTACATTAATAAACTTATTTCTATGAAATAAACATAAACCCTATCATCATAATATCATAGGTTTTAAATGTATTAACTTAGGAGTGATCAAACAATAACAACCTATATCATCAATAAAAAATCACAATTTCTTATGTTCACCAAGTTATTGAAGGAGAAATGAAATGCTTCAACATCAAATTACGTCACTTTTCATTTCATGGTATTCTTAGTTGTAACAAATCCCAAGTATCCTATGCACACAACAACATCACTTCAAAATTTGACCACATTAGATCAATTCAGCCATAAAATGCAATTCGTTAGCCTTGAGAAACAAGCAATATGAAAGCATTAGGTTGATCATCATGTTCCATCATAAGGAACTAAACTTGAGAAAGAATAATTGATCACATAACACATGAAATTGTTTCCCAATCATATGCCCATCATAAGGAATTAACACAACTTAAAGCAAGAGAATAAATCAAGGAACCAACAGTCAAAATCATCACATGACATCAATCAATTAGATAAAGCAACCACTACCATAAAAGAGTACCTTCAAGTAATAAAGTTAGCAAAACCAATTTAAGAACTCAACCTCACGTAGGAACACTAATTATGTCAAAGCTTTTGGCCCAAGGATAATAAAATGTGACCAATGAAGATAAAGAAAAAAAATAGGTGGTGCTCATATATCTTAGGACCTAAGCTTAGCTGAGGGCCTTAACGAATCGTTACAAAATGCATGAAGCCAAGAATATAAATAATTAAGTGAGAATAAGAAGTGGAAGAGAATCAACCTACTTTCACGGAAATTTTAGGACTAAAACATTAGAGGAGTTACTACAGAGCTTCATTTGCTAAGGGATCAATGATCATTCTTGTGAATTGGCTTATGAACTTAACACTTATATTATAATACCCCAAGTTGATTCCTAGTTTGTAAATGTGTGCGCATGTAATGTATAAGCTAATGAGGCAATATATTTTGGCTTAGAATCCCTACCTTTTTCTAGGATAGAAAGCTTATGATGATCAAAGGAAAAAGAGCCTGTATTATAATTTCTATAAAACATTAATTAATAAAATACATAAGTATTAGACGAACTTAGCCAATAGAGTGTGGAGGGATAGGACTCCACGACAAAGAAAGCGGGATAATTGATTCACGAAAGGGCTTACATTAAGGTGCTACACCAAAAAATCTTAAAATATTCCTAAGTTATTATATCATGATCATATCTTTCTAAGTGATGGGATGAATACCCAAGTTGTAGGAAAGGGGCCCCACAAGTGCCATTTGTTAAAATGGGACCATCGATATCCAAAGTATAACTTTAGTGAAAATTTCATTTGTTCCATTTCATTATGACCATATATCAATGTTACTTGATACGAGAAGTTGAGTGTGAGTACAAAGGGACACTCTAAACCTTTTGCCTTTGGAATCTATGAATCCTAGTTGGGATTCTGTGTATAATTCTCCTTGGATTTCCTTGGGGAAGACTAAATCCTTGGAGACAAGACCATGTGAGTAGGATTTCCTAGTGTGCAGGGCTTAGACATCGTCTAGATACTCCATTGGGGTATATAGAGTTCCTACCACCAAAACTTTGACACTTCCTATTTGACCTATGTTGGAGCCTTGAAAGGGAGGGGGACAACCTATAGGATTTTGTAGCAAATAAGAGGCTAGACTTCCTTTGGTTGTGAAAGTTGAGGGGAATAAAATGATGAACATTAGAATTTCTACAAGAGCTTGGTACTTTGGCCTTGTTGACTCACAAAATTTCCATCTTTTCACATCCATTTTAGCATCTTTTCCTAACCTTTTGCTTGACTTTAATCCCTTTTCATTTTCTTGTGTCTATTTTCTATTCCATTTTTTTTTCTTATATGTGGGATTAGGCTCAATATTTTCCATTGAATTCATTTTAGTAGACTAAATAATAGAAAAACAAAGTACTTTCACTTATCTTTGACAATTGGATTAGTTTGTTGATGACTATAGGAACATTTAGAGCTTGTAATATTGCAAATTTTTATCACTTGAATCCAAAGTTGAATTTATTCTTCAATCATTAAAGATTTAATGATGATTTGAGATAATCATTCAAACATCTTGGATGTATAAAAATCTTGGAGCCCTTGATTGTTAGGAGAATATATTTGATCAGGTGTACCAAAAGTCCTCTTCTTATTCATTGGTGATGATCCACCTAACAACAATGAAAATACACATAAAAGATGATAATGTGTTTTAGATATGTAAAAACACTATTAGAAACCCTGAAAAAGATGATCTATAAATGCTGATAAATATATAACAATTGATCAGACTACAAAAACCCAATGAAAATGAAATGACTTTTATTATGATAAAATATTACATCTGGTGGAGAAGAATGTAGACTTGGGTCTAGAACATCCCCCTCCATGGGATGGGTTCGTTTGTTACCTAAACTGATCTCTCTCTCATTGGGTACAATAAGTGAAATGGAGAATTGATGAACAAACTCAAAGTGGGAGCTCAAATGACGTAGAATGATAGCGATGATGATGAAATGGTCATGTGTAGAGAGCGATGAAAAATCTCTCTTATTTATAATAAAATGCTAGGATAGATCTATATCTAGAGAAATAAAAAAATGTTTTTAGACCAAATCAAAATCTAACCATTAGGGATATTTTATCATATTTAAGAGAGGAAAAGATTCTTGAATTATCAAATTTCTTGATTTAATGAACTAACTCAAAAATAATGATTTATTGAGTTAATCAAGAAAAATGGCTAAAGAAATTAATAAATAAAAAAATGGTTTGTAAATTACTTTAAGAAGATATGGTCAAATTGATTTAAATATAATTATTAAATAATGATTCAATAATTATCTCATGGGAGATAAATTTTAAATAATTGAAGAATAATAAATAAATAATGATTTATTTAATTATCATTGGGTGATAAAGTCAAAATGGGTTAGAAATAATAGTAAATAATGATTTAAGAATTCTTTCAAGGGAGAGAAGTTAAATTATTAAGGAATAATAAATAAATAATGATTTATTTAATTATTCTTATAGATGAATACAAATATTTTTAATTATTTTCACTAGATGGATAAAATGAAAATAACATGAAATTAATTAAATGAATTTCTAAGTTACTTTCAAATGGGCAAACAACAATAATTTAGGAAAAGAAGTTTTGTAAATTATTTCATAACGTGAAAGTGGGTTTTATGTGTAAAACCCATACTCATGGTGTATTTCAATCATCCTAGTGGAAAATGGCTAGGTGATCATTTTTTAGGTGATAACAGATTGCCCCCCAATGTATGAGTGTTGGGAGTACATCGTATGATCAAAATACATCGTAGGTTCACTTTCACGAGACACCAAAGAGAGAGAGAGAGAGAGAGAGAGAGAGAGAGAGAGAGAGAGAGAGAAATGAGGGGAAGAACTAAAACCACAGGAGGCGCAACCTACTTTATAGATAGAAGTATGCTTTTTATGGTGTGTACATGATCTCAATGAGGCAGGGGAGGAATAACCATACCTATCGAAATAACTCAATATAAAGAATAGTGATATGCCTAACAATTCGGGTCTGAGCAATGAAATACATGATACATTATACGTAATGTGTTGGCATCAATGGGCCAAAAGGTAATACAATGATACAAAGAGTCCCATATACATATGTTCTTGGAAGACAGAGGCTAGGATTGGTAAAATGAATAGTGTTGAACTAAGTACATAGGACTAGATGCCCCCAATCTAATGTGAGAGGGAGATCACAACTAAATAAGCATTGTTGGATAGGAAAGGGCTCTGAAGATCTGAATGAGGGGTTCATGTTGTGGGGTTTGTGATGACCATGTCAAATCTACAAAACTTCATCTAAGGCTGGATCAGGATCTTCTAACTATCGGGCATGTGGGGGGCTACCTAAATGGCCACCCCCTCATGAGGTCTGAAACATATCACACACACTCGATGAATGTTAGGACAATCTACTGAATCATTGGATCATCAAGTGTACGAATTTCAATCATGTGATAATGAGCAAGAGTTGAGCATATGACAAAAGACCTAGTCAAAAGGAAATAAAGACTCCCTTCTAAGGTACCCAAGACTGAAGAATCTAGTTCCAAGGTACATCCCCCTCTAGGCCACTGTCCTGTAATAAATGTGATGAAGTCGACAAAAGAGGGTCCACTAGAGTTGAGCCAATGAGGAGTCCTTAATAAAGGCATGAGAAACATAGAAACATGATTGATAGAGACTGAAACAAGTAATGTTGGGGGGGGGAATAAGGGGATGGGTGGAATTATGACAACCCTTGTCAGAACATAATATACAAGATGGACCTGGCAGTGATTGATATGACCCCAGAGGGGATGGTAAATTACTTAGACGAAGGCTTTTCAAAGATAGATCATGATATCTAGAGGCAAAATATGAGAAATAAAGGATGAATATGACACGTGGAGGGGATAAAATACTATAATAGGAAAAAATGAGGTTTTGAACAAATGCCATGGATATAGGGGTGACTCATCTTGGATGCTTTAAACAAGGGTGACTCAATGATGCTGCCACAAGGAAAAGGCCCAAAGGGGACCATAAAAGCATGAGTAAACTTTGGTTATTCATGAAAAAACACGACATATAAATTGACAAGTGCAAAGGCAAAGTGGCGCTAGAGTACAAGCGACTCATATGAAGAGATTCAATTTTAACAGGCAACAAAATGAGAACTCATGGAAAAAATGGCCTCATGACAAAGTTTCAAATTACCAAAAAACAATGGAAGACACAATATAGAACTTGGTGAGAGATTTCCAATAGTTCAAATGGTTTGTTAAACCGAGCTAGGGACAAATTAGGGCTTTCCTATAAAAGGTCTTTTTACCCCCAATTCAAATTCATATGTGCATTGTGTTGTTAGTGAAATTGGACAGGAGGAGAGAACCCTAAAAATTGTTGAGCTTATTTGTGTTAGTCATTTCTTCCTATCACCAGTGATCAAATATGCTTTTACCAAGTTTGTTAGGGGTCTCAAGGTCAAATTTTATCATGTCAATAGGTTTTCAGAATAAAACTTGGTCGCTGGTTAGTTTGTCTAGGTTTATCTCCATTCTCTCAAAAATTCCACATGCTGGTCACTTACATCACTCAAATGAGTGTATCATCATAAAAATAATGCCATCATCATGTTAGTCATCACCATCAGAATTTTACTCAATCTAATGCATTCATTAGGTCATTAGGGTTTCGAGGTCCATTTTCATTTCATGCATAAAATCTGGCATAAGATGAGTTGCGATAAGTAACTCTTTTCAATAAATCATGAGTATTTCATGCCCACAATCTTAAGGTTCCAAAAGAAAGAAGGTTCACTGTTCAAAAAGGTAAAAGGAAGTTCAGATTACAAATCTCCAAGGTGGTCAAGTTCAAAAAGAGTGAAAGTCATCTTTTGAAAAAGGTATGTGAAGCCCATTTTCACTCAAAAGAGGATCATACTATGCCTATAAAATCCCAAAAGTCCCAATCATATATCATTGTCATCCTTACTTTCTTTGTTTGTCGAGCTCTCCCCTCTTTTCAATGGAGTTGCGCTCAGGGAAGAGTATCTCAAAACTTGTCAGAATTTGCCCAAATTCATAATTCAAGCTTGCATTCCATTTTTTTATTCCTCTAAGCTATTTTTCAAGTAAGTATAATCATCTCACTCCCTTTTTCCTTTCGGAAAATCAAATGAACGATGGTTAGTTTAATCATTTAGGGTTTGGGTAAATTTCATGTTTTTAAACTTACTAATGGTGATTTTAGTCATCTGGAAACATTGAAAACCCTAGAGATTTTTGTCCCTACCTCTGTTTGCATACAATTTACCATTCCATTCACCAAACAAAACATTTCCTTTCAGTTCACCTCATCTTCTTGCAAACCCTAGCTCTACCTATCACACTGAACAATTTTCCTAGCTAGGATTTTTATTTTTATTTTTTTTGCTTTTGTTCCCTCATTCATTTCCCTCCATTTCAACTTCCTAAGATTTCTAAAACCCCTGTCCATCTCCCAAAATTTCCCTACTCCCATCTCCCTTCCCTAACTTCCGCATTTCACTGATTTTCCCATTTTCCTATCAGCTAGGGTTACAAAAATGGAAGGAGACTCTTCACCATCAGAGAAAAGAAAAAATCATAAAGGAGGGAGGATCCTGAGATATGAGCTTACAAACTATAATGAGATCAACCCTTCACCATTCACAAGATAATGTTTTGAAGATGTCAACTTCCTAGGGTTTTGTCAATGAGTGGGAGAAGTAGGTTTTCATGAGCAGCTCACTGATTTGATTGCCACCAGTCTGAAAGGCCACCTTTACAGGGATTGATTTCACATTCTTATTTGATTCCATCTCTCTTTCCATAGGGATACCAAATCATGGGGAGTATTGGTTCAAAGGCATGAACCTAGACCTAGAATAGAACAAAAGCCACCAATGGAAGAATTGACCTTTAAGGAGAGGATTGCCATGGAAATAAATGAAGACAAAGATTTTTGGCTTGAAAATATAAATTTACACCTTGAGAATCTCCTTGAAAAGGTTAATAGGGATAATAAGTTGCAAAGGAAGATGGCCATCCATTATTACACTAGGAATCAGGTTGCCAAGGTCAGAATCAAGCAGTTGAAGGCCAAACTCAAAGAAAACCCTAAAAAGTAAAAATGAGAAGGAAAAATTGGAGATGCTTGCTGAAGCATCCATAATATCATAGTACACCTCATTTATCACTTCTGGACCAATTTTGGGAGTTTTTTGAGCATTTTTGGTTTCTGGTGAAATTTGGTGCAAATTTAGAAAAATGCACTAGTTACAGGCATTGTGCTTTTTCCTCATAGCTCCAAATGAAAAATGGCTTACATTTTTGGAAATTCGGTGGCCTCCTTGCAAAACCTATTTCATATGATTTATCAGACAGGGCTCATATTTTGAGAGAAATAACAAAAAAGGGTCAAAATCAACATTCTGCCCCTCTTTTTCACATGCACTGCAAGTTTGGAGACACCTTGGGAGAATCAGTTTTTGAAGGCCTTCCCATGGGTCATTTTAAAAAATTCAAGATGTTATAGAAACTAGATAGGCAAGGATAGTTTAGAGTTCTCTCAAATTTAAAATTTGACTTCATAGAGGCACCTAAAAGTGGCCTCAAAGTTGGCGCTGCGCTTCTGCAAGTTTCCGAGTTTTTAATTAAAAATTCCACTATGTAAATTTATCATATTTCTAGTTTGACTTGGTCAAAGGTAACTTGATGATGCAACTTCAGTAGTTCAAAGTCTAGATGACGTATTCATGAATAAATTAGCATGATATGTTTTTTTTATGGTTAATTAGTCCTCGTAAATGAAGCAAAACTCAAATCAAACTCTAAGAAAAGAGTTTGTTTTTTACCTTCTCACTCTCACTTGTTGGTTGAGAGATTCTTGGAAACTGTTCCATCACTTAGGGATTCGACCCCTGAAGGTGGGAAATTTTTTGTTTGAGCATATATGTATCATTTCTCATTCAGAGAGAAAAGTTGGACTTCAGAGGATAGGACTTGTATCTTATGCTTTTACACAATTAATCAAGGAGAAGTTACAATTATTTTTTAGGAATACATGTGCAGTGAGTTTGTGATGTTGTTTTCTTTCTATGCCAATTTCTTGTGAATGAATCCATCTCTCTTAACATGTTTTTCCTTCCTTGGTGATTTTCCTTACAATTATATAGGTTGAATTCTTTATATTCAAAGCTCTGTTTATGTGGAAAATCATGTTTGTGTATTTCTTCTTCTAGATTAATGAATTCATGGTAATACATGCTCATTATGACTTTGTAAAATTTTTAGACCCTACACTACATTGACCAACTCTTAAATCCATCATAAGGAATTGTTATCTTGCTCCTCTTTATGCCTGCTACTGCAAACCTTTGAGACCTTAACCTAATTTCTCTTTCTCATCCCTGGTCCAACAACCTAAAAACCCTAATTTTTCAAAAACTCAACTAAAACTATTATATCTAGCCTAAAATCCATTTCTCTTCTAGTCATTGACTGTGAAAACCTTAGAGAGATCCCTCTCTAGTTTAGCAGGGCTAGCTGCTGAACTACAAGTATTTTTAAGTTACCTATTTCGATCTCCTCCTCAGGGTGGGACATTGTAGAGGATAGCAGAGCTCATAGTGGAAAAACCTCGAGGGAGAAATCTAGATGAGTTTGTAGAGAACCATTGCGTTCTAAGTGCTTGAATAAGTGATTTGACCATTCATCCCCACTAGCATGAGATCCTCCAAAGTATGATGAGTACATTTAGAGGTACAGGTGCCCCCTGGTTTTGTATGTATGGTTATAACATGCTATGTACATGCCATATGTATTTAGAATAGTGTAATATAAACACTTTTTATGGATATTTGGATACATAATATGATTATGCATGAGATTGTAGTGCTGCCATTTGTGATTATGATTGTCTTCATATGGGAAGAATGAATAGATGTAGTGGGATAAGGGAAATGGTTAATTACCAATCTTATTCTGTATGGAATATATATGAGTCAAATGGATTAAATTTATGGGTTCTCATACATGGTGTCACCATGACAAAGAGTGGCTTTGAGTATAATGAATTGATGCTCACCTATATGACATTGTGGTTGAACAACAACAATGTATAAGGGACTATATTTTTGAGGAAATATGTAAGAATGACTAAATGGATCATCCAAATGGTGATCTAGAGTGGTATGGGACTGTTGTAATAGCTACAACCACCCTCCAAAATGTTTCCTACGCTTAGATTTTGGAGCCTTCCTTCCTAACCAAAAGACCTTATCTTGTACTATCATCATGTATTCATGATTTAATAGAGACTTATCCTTTTCATCTATGCTTTTGCTTAATTTTTTTCGTACATAGATGATCTTTATAAGTCACAAGATAACCTCTTGACTTTGCCTTACAACAGTTCTAGCTTTCCTCTAAAAACTATGCAATCTATGAGGGAAAGTCAACCTTGATGATTGGTATTGCACAATATTGACTGGCACTTCTACCTTGAGCTCAAAAACTGTGCAGTCATGGAAGACAGTTCAACAATGAGCCCAAAAATTACACAATACTTCCCTTGAGCTCAAAAACTGCGCAATGCACTGAGCCAAAAATATTGCTCAATTTCCCAGAATTGTGCAATCATTCCCAACAATGTGCATGGAAAGTCTCCCGAAAAAGAAAAAAAGTTAAAAAGTGAAAAAGCATCCCTAGAAAATAGGGATCCATTATTAGTTTTCCGTAGAGGGCACATTCACTATTTTTAGAAACTTCTGCCAAGCATCACTTTTTCCTTGATTTTAGGCATGTGTGTCATAAACCCTAATTTTCTCAAATCTATTTAATTGACTCCTCTATATTTAATTTTCACATTCGATCTTGGAGCTCTATCATTCCTGAGGAGATCAAGGAACCTTCGATTTGGTTGTCATCGCTTTTCTAGGATAGTTTTGCTTTTATCATCTTTTACTAGTTTTTCTATTGCTTTTTGTCGTTTTTCTTATGTGAGTTTTCTTTCGCTTATTTTTCTTCATGGTTGTTGGTTTTTTAACTCATATTAGCTTGTAAAATTGTTGTTTCATGTTGTCTCTTGCCTTTTGCAAGTGTTGCATCGGTTTTCCTTTTTTTGCACCAATGGTCACTATTGCAGTGGCTCTCCTCACATATTTGGTTTTCCTCTAGTTTGTTGAGTATCTGCACTTGATTCACATTCATTCATCCATACTTAGTCAAATCCGCACTCAAAATCATATCATCACTTAGGCCTGCTTGTTTCCCACACCTTCACTAAGTAGATCTGTACCTTTCCTTGGTTAGTTTTCATCATTCCCAACTGGGAATTGCGTAAGTCTAAGGCTCAAACTGAGATCTTAGCCTCTAAGACTACACAATACATAGTACAGGTTGGCCCAAATGTAGATTGCACAAATTTAGGGCCCAATCTTCCAACTTGGCCACTGATATACGCAATATGCAGTCTCTCCCAGTCACTGCCCAGGTTGAACTGCGCATTGCACAATCTCAAGCTTCAGCTTTCACCCTTGGATGTCGATACTGCACAATGCACATTTCCCATAGCCAGTCTCCCTCACCTGATCCAGAAAATTGCACAATCCTTTTCTCTAGTTTGTCGGTTTGTTGCCTGATCTTGCTTTGAATATAGATTTGCAAAAGCTAATGTTTGTTTGCCATGAATTCCTTTCTTGTCCCACAAGTAACATAATTGTTGAGCACTTCTCTCCAATAGTCATTGTTACCATGGTACCCAAGAGAGATGGTTCAAAAGATACCACTAAAAGCAGTACTCAAAAAGCAGTGTAGCAAACACTAGTTAACATGCAAGTGTATGCTGACACTCAATTGTTTATGGAAAAGGAGTTTGATCTAACATGGAAGATACTTAAAGTTCATTTTTCAGCAAATAACTTCAAGGAATATCTAAAGGATCGCTAGGTATACCTTAGTGTTCACCATTTAGGATTACACAAGATTTCATGCAGCTATTCAACCTTCTCATGTGTAGATATCATCAGCTAGAATATTGACACACTGATGTGAATACCACGACGTTGCATAATGTCAGCGGATAGAATCTTGCTACATTTTTGGCAGAACATTATCAGCCAATGTATCATCTACTTGAGCCAGTTACACTCACGGACTCATACTTCTATGCCGCCAACAACTATGTGCGTACAATAGACATTGTGAAAGGCTGGGTGAAAGAGCCATCAAAGTTTCGGTAGACACCTACCCATTCATACAAAAAAAAAGTCTCTCAGGAGGGCCTACCAACTCTTGGTTTTCTTATCTTGCATAACTTATAGCTAGAAAATCACAAAGACCTTTGTTGAAGGGTGGAAAGTCTTATTGAACCAGGTTGTGAATGAGGGGAAGTCGTTCGAAAGGTTATATTTTTTGGCTCAGCAGTAGAGAGCCCATGTAGCGCATGCCGAGAGTCCTCCCAAGGGCGGGAAAGCAAGGTTCTATATGTTTTCATATTTAATGGATGTGATATGTGCACAAAATGCATTTCCTGGCATGAGATAGATCTGGAAACCATGAGACCCTACTGTGCACATATATTGCAAACTGCTCTCAAATTGCTGTCATCAAGGAGTAATGGAGCAACTAACTAACCACTTCATCATTTCTCTATACAATCTTAACTTTGAGGATGAACCACCTTGCATGTCATGTGGAGCAATGGAGGAAATATCAGAGATCGTAGATTGATTTGCCTCACCAGACGACACCTTCATTAGAATTTTTTATGCTTAGAAGTTGTTGCATCTTTTTCCAAGGTATGCCACCAAAAATCTTGTCATGCAAGAAGTGTAACATTATCGCGCCAAAGAGTTGTCATCATCCTTGCATAGGAAGAAGAAAGCACCATGGCCCACTCTTCCTTTACAAGTTGGATTGTACAAGATCAAGAACCTGAAAGTAGTGGACACTGAAGGAAAGGCAATAGAGAAGTTTGAATTCGATACCCGAGACTTTAATCCATATGATCGCCATGGCATTTCCAAATACCATTTTACGATAATATAGTATAAGTGTCTCAGCGAGACATTTTGTTGGTCGAAGGAGGATCCATGGAAGAATTTCTACAATGCCTCGAAACCTCGCAAGCTGGTCAGTATAACATGTACTTCACAGGGCACTCCGCAATGGAAAGGAACTACATAAGCAGTGCCATCAAAAGCGATAGACTTAGTGTAGGATAAGAAAAAGAGAAAGGTTGTTAACAGTCCAAGGGGACAAAGAAGTCATAAGATGAAAGCGAATCCATCTATTATGAAAATGGATTTAGCAGTTGAGGAAAAGAGGATACTGAGGATGAAGAGAGAAAAACATAGGAGAACAAAAGAGAAGTGAAGGAGAATGGAACAAGAAAACCATAAGAAAGAATAAGAAGAGAAGAAGAAATCCAATACACAATAGAAGAAGAAACAACAAAGAAGCAAGTTGAAGAGCATTAAAAAAACCAACAGCAGAGGGGGAGAGTAGAAAGATGCAGGATCAGGAGCTTGCTCAACATATTGAAGAATTGATCGAGATTATGGACATGGAGGAGGAATTGAAGCCCCATAACTAGGATGTCAACATGATGTTGAGTACACAAAACGTCACCATTCAGTCTCCACCACCTCCAGTAGTTGAGTCAGTCTTGTGTGAGGAAGAGAAATTTATTCCTCTTGATGCTGATCTAATTATGGACGTGTACAATCTTTCGTACGATGAACTCTAGAAGAAGATTGTACAAGCACATAGAAATCACTTTCCGGATGACCTCACATCGCTTACATTCATCAGAGAGAGGGCGATAGTGGAAGACACGAGGAAGAATCTAAAACCCATTATCGAATCCAACTTGGCCTTTGTAGGTGCAGCAAGATCAAGCACTCAATATTTTACTGTCGAGAATAAGAAATTAGCATAGAACTTATAGATTTCTTGGCAAGAGATATAGCAGCTCCGTGCAGTAGCACGGAACACAACTTTCACATAGGTATACTTGGAGGAGATGAGAGTAGTGATACTTGGTGAAGTATCAACACTTGGAGAGACCATGTGGGACCTATATGAGCAGCTTATAACCATACATAAGGAAGTTGTCCACTTGTATGGCTTGTAGCAGTAGAGAAAATAATTTATGAAAACTCTCAGGAATGTGCAAGCTGTCATCGTCATCGTGCATGAATGGACAATGCGATACAAAGGGAACCTCTTAACTTGGTAAAGAAAATGAAATCGTAGGAAGATCTGGAGAAAGAAATAACTCAAATGTTGATTCAGAACAACAAGCAGTTCACCTCGTTCATTAGACGTGTCCAGGCCTCATATGTATAGTTACACAATAGTTTTGATTTCTTGGTGAAAACACATAGGATACCATCCTTTTTCTCTCCCATCGAATCGAAACGCATACACCAGGTTAGGCAAGAGATTGAAGAGTACTTGGAGAAACTAAGACAGATTTCCACCATGGAGGATTTGGAGTTGAACAAATAGAACATGTAGAACTACATTGGTGGTCCTATTTCAAATTAGAATAATGTTGCTCCTGCCTGAGAAAAAATATAAGACCAGTTCCAAACATTGTACCTGAATGCTATGAAGGCTAGAGTCCGCTTCTATCTAGACACCATCACGTAGTTTGGTGATGTCATCACACAGTACCAAGCTTGGCACCAATATGTGATTGAGAAGCATCAAGTGGAATTTGTTGAGCTAGAGTTTCCTCAAACTCAAGCATCATAATGTTTTTTCCTGTTAGGCTGTCAAGTTGTCTCTACCCTATTTTGTCTTATATGAGTATGAGTGTAAAATTTAATATTATTTGTAATTATTTGTAAAGTGAAATTCCAAGTGTCAATATTGCAATGTGAAGAGTCATGATGTAATGTAATGTGTCATTTTGTAAATAAGTTGAAGAGCCACGAGGGAAGTCCAAGAATCACAAAGGGGTATGTGAAGAGTTACCTGCTTTTGTTATAAATATATCCTCATAACTCATGTAAAGGGCTTTTGGGAACCAAGCTTTTGGATATGCTTAGGCTTAGAAAGAGCTTGGGAGTTTTGTGAGAGCCTTGGCTTCTCCGTAGCGTAAAGGAAGTATACTTCTTTGGAGGAGCAGGTGTTGTTGACTTCACATTCCACTATTGGGGTCAATGGTTCGTCAATGGTGTATGTATGATTGGAACTTTCACTTTTAATAAAACTCAAAACCGACACACTTTCATGCATTTGTTTTGAATATAGTAGAACTATTCTTCTTGTATTTTTAATTTACGTTTGCTTATGAACTACTTTGTTTACATTGATACAAATCTTGTTGAATGTGTGTTGTTGTATTAATTCATCACAGTTAACTTGTGAACTATTTCACATATTATCTTGTGATGTCATTATGCTCATGTGTTCCTTTTAAGCTGCTTATTGTTACAGGATTCTAAGGGGCTCACTTCCTTTTCCCTTAGTGTGTTGGAACCTTCATGCATCACACTTGAATCTGCATAGGGTCACACACTTGTTCTCACCAAAGACATTGTGCACCACTTTATGCGTATTCAAAACCAAGGCATATCATTAACACTCCACCGTTGGGACACCTACTCCAAACGGTGTGATGTCTAGTTTGGACTTCATATAGGGGGCTAGATGACAAGCTGAGTCCATGAATTCTATTTGGTTTTTTGCACTCATTTATGGATTCTCCCCATATCATAAACCCGACATGTTTTTCTAAACCTACAAATCTAAAAGTGTTGGTCCAAATTATTGATGACTTGTCAAATCTAAAATTCAATGGCGAGTTTGAAACAACCTTATTTGAGCACACCACTCATTTTCTTGAATTCTACATGAAACACGACATCCACTGTGAGGATGTCGGTTGTAGGTTGTTCATTCTCACGTTCAAAGGGCGAGTAAGGGAATGGTGTAACACATTGCTTGATGCCTCCATACACTTTTTCAAACATCTTGTCACAAAATTAATTTTCCCTTTTGATATGTATGATCACAAATCTTTGGGCAAGAAAATTTTACAATTGTGAAAAACACCTGATGAATCACTTGAGGATTTTCATGATCATTTCATTCATCTTTTCTTTGAATTTCTTGAATATGAAGTTGATTAACATTTATTGTTAGGGAGATTTAAATATCTTGTTCCCATTTTGAATAATCCATACGAGCTTGAATCTTTCGAAGCATTCCCAACATATGTCGGTATTAGAGGTTCTAAATTTGTGGCGAATGAAGTTGTTGTTCCAAGTGACCCTCCATGCCCTTCTCATCAAACAACTCTACTTCTACAGGTTGAGGTGGGAGAGATTAAGAATTCATGCGCTGATATACCACCATTTTCTCCCACCCCACTTGTGGAAGACGTGTGGAAGACATTGTTATGTAATTTCTTGATTTGATAATGAGAATGAACATTTCCTTGATCCAGCACTGATTTGACTCATAGGGTTGAAGCTCTTAGGTTAGGGCCCAACCCTAGCAACAAAGGCTCCTCTTCTTGTATTTATATGCTTAGTTGATTTCATATATTAATTTTTGAATTGTCTTTAGCATTATTTCATTGCAAGTAGTTGTGGATTTGATTAGTTTGCTTCCATTTGTGCATTGCTTCAGCAATAGCTTAGGAATATAAAGGAACATCAAAAATTTGTTAGTAGGTGGATTTTACCTCACTCCTCCCTTCAGGGACCATGGTTTGAGGAAATAACTCCTATGCAACCCCAAAAAGACAAAATTCTGATTTCTCATGGAATTTAGGGTTTTCTGTTACTTAGGCCAACATTTTACTAATTTTCAAGAATAGGATTTAAGTGTCATTTATGATATCTTCAGCCGTGCATTAGATTTCATAAAGGTTTCACATTATTCTGCAAGTTTTCCCATGCATGAAATAGGCAACTAGATAATAAAATTTTGTTTTTCTTTAGTTCATTAAGAATCCTTCTTGTTTACATGATTCATGGATAAATGTCAATGATTGATGCAGTACAAGAATTTCAATAGTGCAGAGAGATTTCATGACTAGCAACCCATAAATCCTAACCTCATCCATTCATGATCATCACTTATTCCACTAAGTCCCTCACCAAATTCATCATTCCATAAGAATACTTCTCCAAGTTTGTTGAGCAAAACCAACCATCTCACAAACTCTGTTTTGAGCTCTAAAGAAGTCCTAGCCACTCCTTTGCCTCATTTCTCTCACCATTCACCTTCCCTAAGCCTTACACCACCTTCCAAATCCCTCCTCTTACTCTCAGCTATATCCTATAGGAATACAGGGGATCCTGTAGGAGCATTAGGACATCATGTAGGTTGACTTGTAGTGGCCTGTTTTGAGGCTGAATTGTGGAAAAATCACTTAGGAAGATAGCATAAGACCCCTACATGCCTCCAAATCCATTTGACCATTCACCGTCATCCTGAATCCACCTACCTCATCACCAAGAGAAGTTAGCATTCACCATTTCATACAAAAAAGACAAAAAGTAAAAAAGAGTTATTTTGTTCATTTACATGCACAACAATAGAATGTTCAGATGTTCCAAATTGCATGCCTAGGACAGTAGGATTGCACACATGTTAACTTAGCATTATTTTGAAGCAAAGCCTCTTAGAAGTTTTTTAGATGAATGGGGTGTTTGAGCATTTGATTTCAGTCATTTCCTTACCACATTAGACAACATTTCCTTTAGTGCAAATTTACCATTTTCTACTTGGTAATCAAGCTTCTTCTGAATCAATAGAAGACTGGTTTGAGAAACCATAGTGGTCTATCACCAACTTAGCAGTGACAAAGAGAGGACCTATCGCATCTACTTGTGTATACAACACTATCACCTCCAAGTTTGTACAAACCCTGGGTTGATCAAGTAAAGTTGGTAGCCCCAGGAGTTGCAGCATTCTTGCTGCAATATTGGTGCTTATCAGATACCATTGAAAGTTTTACTGGGAAAGTAGTTGATAAAATTTCAGTTAACTTGCTTGTGTATGTGAACACTCAACTATTTGTGGAAAAGGAGTAATATCTAACATGGTATATAGTTAAAAATGATTTTTCAGCAAAAACAATCAAGGAAGATCTAGAGGACCGATAGGCATGCCCAAATGTTCAGCAGTCAAGATTACACAAGGTTGTATACAAATATCCAATGTTCCCATGTGTAGGTGTCATCAACTGTATTGTTTCACACATTGATGTGAAGACCATGATGTTGAAAAATTCCAACGGACATAAGCTTTCTACATCTTTGGCAGAATATTATCATCTAATGTATCATTTACCCGAGCCAGATACACTCATGGACTCATACTTCTATGCCACCAAAAACTATGTAAGCACAAGAGACATTGTTAAAGGCTGGGTGAAAGAGCCATTGAAGTTTCGACAGACACCTACCCATTCATACAAAACAATGTCTCTTAGGAGGGCCTACCAGCTCTTGGTTATTTTATCTTGCATAATTTAGAGTCAGTATAGAACATAGACCTTTCCTAAAGGGCGGGAAGTCTTATTGAAATAGGTTGTGAAATAGGGGAGGTTGTTCACTAGGTTAGAATTTTTGGCTCGGTAGTTGAGATCCCATGTAGCACATGCCTGGAGTCCTTCCTCCCAAGGGCGAGAAATAAAGGCTCTATATTTTTTCATATTTATTGGATGACATTTGTGCACATAATGCATTTCCTGGCATGATCTAGACTTGGACACCACGAGACCCTACCGTGCACATCTACTACAAATTGCTCTCGAATTGCAGTCATCGAGGAGTAATGGAGCACCTAACTGACCACTTCATCATTCTACTATACAAGATTATCTTTGAGGAAGAACCACCTTGCATGTCAAATGGAGAAATGGAGGAAATAACAGTGATCGCAGATTGGTTTGCCTCATCGGAGAATGCCTTCCTTAGAATGTTTGGAACTCAGAAATCACCACATCTTTTGCCAAGGTATGCCACCGAAAATTTTATCATGCAATAAGTGTCATATCATCTCACCACAGGGTTTTCATCACTCTTGCAGAGGAAGAAGAAAGCACCATGGCCCACTCTTCCCTTGCAAGTTAGATTGTACAAGATCAAGAACCTCAAAGTAGCGGACATGGAAGGAAAGGTAATAAAGAAGTTTGAATTTTGTACCCGAGACTTTAATTCGTATGTTCCCCATGGTATTTGCATAGACCATTGTGTGATAATATAATATCAGTGGCTCAGAGGGACATTTCATTGTTTGGAGAAGGATCCATGGAATAATTTCTACAATGCATCCAAACCCCGCAACCTGGTCAATATGGTAGGTACTTCATGGTCCACTTTGTAGAGGGATGCTTCTCTGGAAGTAGTGTAAGAAGAAGGGAGCAACCCTGTGTAGGATAAGGGAAAGAGAAAAGTTGTTGGCAGTCTAGGGGAGAAATAAGCCATAAGATGAAAGTAGATCCACTTGTTATGAAAATCTCTTTAGAAACTGAGGCAAAGAGGAGACAAAGAATGCATAGAGAAAAACATAGGACAAGAGAAGAGAAGCGAAGGATAATGGAACAAGAAAATAAGAAGAAAGAACAAGATGAGAAGAAGAAGTAGGAAGCAGAAGAAAGGAAATGCATAATAACAAAAGAAACAACAAAGAATAAAGTAGAATAGAAAGAATAGAACCAGCCAAGAGTAGAGGGGGAGAGCATACAGATGCAGGATCAATAGCTTGGTTAGAAGATTGAAGAATTGATCGAGATTGTGGACATAGAGGAGGAACTAGAGCCACAGAACCAGGATGTCGACCTAATTCCTAGTACACAATAGGTCACCATTTAGTCTCCACCACCTCCAGTAGCTGAGTTAATCCTGAGCAAGGAAGAGGAAGTTGTTCCTCTTGATGATGATCTAGTCATGGACATGTACAATCTTTTGTACAATGAACTCCAAAAGAATATTGTACAAGCACATAGAAATCACTTTCTGGGTGACCTCACATTGTCTGCATTCATAAGAGAGAGGGAGATACTAGCAGATACCAGGAAGAATCTGAATGCAATTTTCAAATCCAACTTATCCTTTATAGGTGCAGTAAGATCAAACACTCCATATTTGATGGTTGAGAATAAGAAATTAGCACAAAACTTATAGGCTACACGACAAGAGAAAGAACAGCTCCACGCAGTAGCACAAAGCACACCTTTTGCACAGGTCTAATTGGAGTAGATGAGAGCAATGAGACTTGGTGAATTATCAACACTTGGACAGATCATGTGGGACCTCTATGAGGAGCTTATAACAATACATAAGGCATTTTTCCACTTGCATGGCTTGTAGCAGCACAAAGACTTTATCAAAACTCTCAGGAATGTGAAAGCTTCCATCATCACCATACATGAAAGGAAAATGAGATACAAAGGGGCACCACTTAACTTTGTCAATAAATTGAAGCCATAGATAGAGCTGGAGAAATCAATAGTTCAAATGTTGATTCAAAACAAAAAGCAACCCGCCTCATTCATTGGAAGTATTCAAGCCTCATATCTACAGTTATATAATAGTTTGGATTTTTTGGTGAAAACACACAGGATTCCATCAGTTGGTATGCCCACCGAAGCTAAACGCATACACCAAGTTAGGAAGGAGATCGAAGAGTACTTGGAGAAGTTGAGACAGATTTCCACCAAGGAATATTTGGAGTTGAACAAACAAAACATGCAAAACTACATTGGTGGTTATGTCCAAATTAGAACAATGTTTCTCCTACTTGAGAAAGAAGTTAAGACTGGATCCAAATCATTGTACTCGGATTCTAAGGAGGCTAGAGTTCACTTCCATATAGACACCATCACCCAGGTTGGGGATGTCATCGCACGATACTGATCTTGACACCAATATGTGATTGAGAATCATCAAGTAGAAGTTGTTGAGCTAGAGTTTCCCCAAACTCAAGCATCATAATGGTTTGTCTTGTTAGGTTGTCAAGTTGTCTCTACCCTATTTTGTCTTATATGGGTATGACTGTAAAATTTAATATTATTTGTAAAGTGAAATTCCAAGGGCCAATATTGGAATGTGAAGAGTCATGATTTAATGTAATGATTCATTTTGTAAATAAGTTAAAGAGTCGTGAGGGGAGTCCAAGGGACACAGAGGGGTATGTGAAGAGTTACCCCCTTTTTTTATAAATATATCCTCATAACTCATGTAAAGCACTTTTGGGAGCCAATCTTTTGGCTAAGATTAAGCTTAGAAAGAGCTTGGGAGTTTTGTGAGAGCCTTGGCTTCTCCATAGCGTAGAGGGAGTATACTTCTTTGGAAGAGTAGGTGTTCTTGACTTCATGTTCCACTATTGGGGCAAGTGGTTCATCAATGGTGTATGTATGATTGGAAATTTCACTTTTAATAAAACTAAGAGCCAACACACTTTCATGCATATGTTGTTAATATAGTAGCACTATTCTTGTTGTATTTGAAATGTATGTTATTTAATTTATGCTTATGCTTATGAACTACTTAGTTTTCATTGGTACGAATCTTGTTGAATGTGTGTTGTTGTATTAATTCATCATGGTTAACTTGTGAACTTTTTTGCATATTATATTGTGATGTCATTATGCTCGTGTGTTCCTTTCCAGCTTCGTACTATTACAGGATTCTAAGTGGATCACTTCATTTTCCCTTCATGTGTTGGAACTTTCATGCATCACATTTGACTTTCTGAAGGGTCACACACTTGTTCTCACCAAAGACAGCATGCACCACTCTATGCGCATTCGCAAACAAGGAATATCATTAACACCCCACTATTGGGACTCCTACTCCAAACAGTGTGAGGTCTAGCTGGGACTTCATATCAGGGAGACCCCGTAAATGTTGGTGGCTCCAAAATCATAAACAGGACTCTAGAAGTTCTTTAAGGTGGGGAATAATAATGGTACTAGATACACTAGGAGGGTTGAGGAAAATTTATTTTCCTAGACTCTTAGAAATGGATGCCTCCTTACCCAAACATTGTGTGGTAATGTAATGGCCACAAATTGGATGTGGTTCAAATTCATGGGTTCGAAGTAAGGGATGATTGAACCGACCATCAAAAGGGGAGACATGGTTCAAAAATGACAAGTGGATTCAAGGTCCACCAATGTTGAGACTGAAGTGTATTTAGAGGATGGATCTAAAAAAACACATTAAGAATATCCCAAGGAGTTTGAAGAAGTCGATCCCATGGATGATGAAATGTAAAGAATGGATACGAAAGTTTCCATCATTTCGACATCAGGAGGAGGAATCATGATAGTAGATGGAGTAGTATCCTACCTTGGAAGTGAATTGGTTTTAAGGTCCGCAAGTAGAGAAGGAAGAGGGTCACTATGAGTGGAATCCATTTCGTGGATAATGGATAGACAATCGCAAAAATGGTCAAGAAGATGAAAATGATGTGAATAATTTTCGTACAAATAACATGGGTGATTTGTGCTTAATTTTTCTTGGTAGATTCAGATAAGGTGACGTAAACCTTTGGGATATGAGGATCTCACTAAATTTCAAATTCCAAAATTGTGCTCTTGATACAGGGATGATCAAGGCACTTGTTAGTGGCATGACCATGAACATTGCACAAATCACTTGGAGGAGTAGGCTTAGGTGCTTTAGAAGGAGTGGTTTCTACTTGTGTTTCCTTTTCCTTGCCCCCCTTTTCTAGGATTTGTCCCTCTCACCTGATTCTTTCGCAACATTAGTAGCTTCCTACTCAGGTTGTAATTGAACTAAAGAAGGTGTAGGGGTGGTGGTAGCCAGTTGTACTATACTCACAGCCACATAAGGCTTGAGATGATTAGGGGTTGTTTTTAGGATGATCGATGTACCAAACTAGGATCTTCAAAATCATGTTAGCAAGACTCAGCATAACCATCATCAGGGTAGAAAAGATGTCAGTTGGTGGGAATATGAAAGGTATTTGACCAAATGGATGGTGGCAAGGATAAAATCCTCCTAAGTGACTAAGGGAAATAGGTTGTTGGGGAGCTGGTTGTTGGGAAGACATATCAGATTGCTTTTTGGTAGCCTATGATGCTTGAAGCATGCAAACAATGGAAGAGATAGGCTCAGTGGGAATAGGAAATAAGCCATAATATGCCCCTAGGAATGTGGAATATTTATAAAATACCAAATATATTTCAGTAATAAAAGGCATGGAATTGTTACCTACCATCGAAGAGATGATATTCTGAGGAGATGTTTGAGATTAAGGATCATAGTACATTAATTGATCGATGTTGAATTTATTCTTGTTATGAGGGAGTCTCATGGTGTGAGAGATAGAAGATATGATCACTTTCATGGAATATATGAAAATACGACCAAGGAATAGGTTATAGCTGAGAGAGGCATTGATAAATTCAACGTCAGCCATGACCAATTTTTTGACAACTAAGATGGGACAGTTCAGGTAGAGACCAAAGGATTGTGAGGGATCACCATCATATGTGCGAAGAGTGATCATGGATAGTGAAATTTTAATAGAACCAATTTGCTTCCAGACATTAGTAGCCATCACACAAGTGGATGTGCCTTCATCAATCATACACCACTACACAACAACATTCTTAATGGAGACTGGTATCTGGAAATCAACAGAGGGAGGAAGGCAAGGATTATCCATAGAGTTAACGCTAAAAATTATCATGTGATCATGTGAGGGGTCCAAAATTCCTAAAGAAGATAGTATAGATTTTCATTGATATGGGCATGTCCAGAAGACTTCCAATGTTGACATAGTCGCAAGGGATAGTGTTAAGTCATCTACTATAATTTAATTATGTTTGGCAAGAGAATTAAAAGCATTTCGATGTAACGACCCTTTGGAAATATTTGATGGAACCTCTAACTTAGGTGGAGGTATTTGTAAGGTATTGTTTGGTGAAGAAAGAGGGTCTGTGGATGGAGTTGGTTACACATCGGCGGTTGAAGTTTTAGAAGGTTTATCATATTGGTGCAACCAAGTTTTAAGGTTGACATCTTCAGAATTCATCATGAGCATTTGATAGGATCCATTCCTTGGATGATGAGGAGGTGGGGGTGGTTGATTCTAACTAGTTTGAGAAGCTACATATCCTTGGTGGGGGAAGGGGTTGGTAAGCACTGCCAGCTGTGTACAGGGAGGTGTGGGCAAAGGCATATGTTTCTTCCCTCTAGAGTAAGCTTCCTAATATTCCCATTATTTTCACATCTGAGGAACAAGGGGATAGTCATGAGTATAATGGCCATAAGTACCTCAACAAGAATAAGGTTTATTTTTTTTAAGGGCCTTGTTATACTTGGGTTGTCTACACTGTTGTTGGGTTACGGTATTAGACTATTCACCCTTATATTCATTAGGTTGGAAACCTTGGTTTCCTTGATCTCCTTATGTTATAGGCCATTTTGTCACACCTGACCAATAGGCCTCTTAATGGGATCAGGCAACATCCTATTCCCCCTTGTCATAATCATTGCAAAAAGCCCTAATAATGTACCTTCCATTTCCCAGAGTTTATGCCCTAAACTACATCATCTGAGCCAGTTTTAGGACCAACGCTCCCTGGCCTCCTACTGGACAACATTGACAACGAGGTTGCTCCACTTTGGCCTACGTTGATCACCTACAGGTTTCTCCCCTTTGCACATGCGTTGGTTCTAGAAATTTGGGAAAAAGAGACAAATTTTGGAAGCCTCCTCTTCTAGAAGCTTCCCAAATTTGTTACAACCATTTACCTCAGATAAATCATTCATATCCTATCCTAACCTACTTTTGAGTTTCCATCCCTTATCCTTTGATCCCATCCTCCCATCAAAGGTGGATCTCAATCCTAGATTGGTAAATGGATAATAATTCATGGACTACCTCTTCTTCCTATATATTTACCTCATTCCACAAGCACCTTGTTAGTTGTTGTTTTATTTTTTAGAGTGATCTTACCCTTATGTTATTGTGGTGAGAGGTTTCATTTCATGCATTTAGGGTGATTGGAGTTGCACATTGTGACAAGGAAAGGACAAGTCAACCTTGGAGGACCTCTTCTACAAGATCAACACCTATTTATGGTTGTAACTCCTTCCATTTATATTAATGTAAATAATTCTATGTTTTCCTATATGTTATGTTGCTATTTCATATATTTCAATACCATGTTGATCTAATGAATAGAGTATTTAGATGGCACTGCATAGATCTTGTAGTTTCTTGGCTTGTGTTATCTGACTGTGCAAGTTCCAATTTTGGCAATCAGAGCTGGAATTGGAGCATTCAAGCTAAAGAAGGAGCGAAGCCCACAACGGATTCTAGGTAGGATTCATATTGTAATCTATTTACTTTAAGAAAAGCATTGTATTCCTTGTCTCTCTGTTTTTCTAGGTTAGTCACCAAACTTAGGGGAGATACTTTTGTCTGCAATCGTAAATACTGTATAACACTTAAGATGGATGATCTTGGTTGCATTTCCCCTATTCCTTTGCTTGGGATTGGAGGGGAGGGGTGGCATTATTCTAAGCATCGTGATGAGCCTCGGTATTGCAACTTTTTTTCTGAAGCATCTCTGTAACTATTGTCTTGTTGAGAACTATTTTTCAATCATAATAAAGACTTTAGGGTGCAATTCAAGATGTTCTTGCTTATTGATTTGTGGTATGTCTTGACTACAAACATCTCTGTGTTGTGTTGAATATTGGTAAGATTTGTTTTTTCATTAGATGGAGATAGAACCATACTATTGATAGTTTTGGACTAATCTTAGGTGGTTTGATTCTTCATGTGATCTAAAAAATTATTTTGAGATAAATTCATAGTGCTTGCAGGTACTTCAATTCTTGGCCTCCAATTTCACAAACTTTCGCAAGAATCATTGTTGCTCGGATTGCAAATATTTATATGCTGGATTAAATCTTCGTTAAGGCTATGGTATACTTTGGAGTTTCTAAAGTATTTTTAGCCATTCTTCAAAGGAAAAAACTACATAAAAATATCGTTCTCAAAAATTTAATTTTCTTTTAAAACCCTTGTATATTTGTAGATCTTGTGAATAATTTTGTAGATCTAACTTGCAAATTATTTTTTCTAACTTGAGTTTTGGAGATTTTTAGTATTTTTGTATATATCTAGGGTTTTAGGGTTTTGAATTTTTGTACAGTAATTGGGGTTTTGTGATTTTGAAATTTAAATTTTTTTATATTGGTTATTTGGGTTTCTATTCTAAATGTGTTTCAGGATTGAGGAAGAAATTGGCATTGGAGACATCAAAACCTTAGACATCTAGGGTTTTCAGGCTATTTTTGTAGGTTGCTTATTTTCAAATCGGGGAAAAAAACCATTTTCTGAAGGCCCTAGCCCTTACCCAACCTAAAAGGCTAGTGTTTGGGATATATTTTGCAAGCATTAATAAATCCATAAGCCCTACAAGGGCTAGATCTCATTTCAAACAAGGGTTTCTTCAAAGGATTGGCATTTTATCTCTAACAATTTGTTTTGCAGCAATTTTGGCTCAAATCTTGTGTTTTCAGGTGCCAAGTACATTGGAGAAATTTTGGCAAATTTGGGAAAGTAATCATCAAGGTCTTGGGCCTAAGGTTTGACCTCTAAACCATAGATTTATCCTTGATTTATTACAACAGTCAAATCAATAACAATTAAGCCCTAAAATCACATGCAACATGGTCAAAATTGTTTAAAATTGCAAAATCTTCGTTTTCATAAATTTTGGCCACTTGGGCATCCCAAATATAGCATATATATAAATTTTATGCTTTTTGGATCTTACGCATAATTGAATTTTTCAGATCTGAAATTTGTGAAGCATACACTTAATAAGGGTCTAAAACTTGAAATTTTCAGTTTCCGGTAATTTTTTCTATTTCTAGGCAGTTTTGGCATTTATTGTAACTGCATTCGCTTGTTGATCGATCAATTATTCAATGTTGTAGTAAATAGATCAAAACTGAAAATTTCTTAATCATAGTCTCTAAAAACCCTAAAAAATGATTTTTTTTCAATTTAGGCAAATTTTACTATTTTTGGGTATATTGGGCATTGTTTCTAACATCTCTAGCTTGCTGATTTGTGGCTCAATTTATTGTTGTAATAACTTATTACATGTCAGAAATACTGATGAATACATATTCAAAAATTAAGCTAGACAAATAAATTTACTTCTACTGGTAATTGGAAAGTTTTATACTTCATATGTTGGGCAAATTTTATAATTAAGAGTGATTTTTCTACTGCATACATAACATTAATAAGTACTGAAATTTTCTGAAGTACTACTGTTAATTTAACTGTTGATATCTAACACTCGTTTGGTTTACTCTAAGTTTGTAAAATTTTAGGAATTTGGCATCTAAAGCACTCTTATATTTAAGCTCTAGATTTGATCTTCTATAATTGGAATCTAATTGGCATCTTTGTCTTTGGTAGTCACTCTAAATTTCGGCATCTAAGTTTTCATTTGGCTATCTTGAATGGTGATTAGTTTATCTTAAAGTGGTATCGAACATTGATTTCAAATTTTGCATCTTGTGAGAATTTGTTGAAGTTTTGCACTAGTGTCTCTAAAGCAATTTATCTTATTCAAGATTGTCATTTCATCATTGTTAAGTACTCTTGCTTTAATATAATTCACACTAAGTACTTAAGTAACATAAACAATCTTAATTCAATATAATCTCACTCATAATCTCTTGCATAAGCATCCTATATCTAGCTTGCATTAAAACTTACCTGCTAGCATAAGCTAGGTTGATAGAAATATAGGGCAACCCTTCTTACCTAGCTTGGGGAGGTTGGAAACTCTTCGATGGTTAACATGGTGACCTTGTAGTCGTTAGAGCCATAATCTCTGCAGCGCCGGAGGCATCGGTTGATATGAGCACAACATAAGGTATCGTTAATCAGGCCCCGTTCCTACTTCATGTTGGCCTCCTTCCCACAACCTACCTTGGAGCCCAACTTCAAAATAGTTAAGGGGAGGTCATACTTAGACTAGGAATATAATTAAAATAAACCAATATCATCGCATCTCACATAGATCCTAGGACTTGCACATCATATAGGATAGTTAATCATTCAAGCAACAAGTTTCCATCCGGTTACTTGGTTTCAAATTATCATAAGAAAGAACTGTAACTCCATTAAGGCACCAATCTCATACTTAAAATATAATATAATCATTAATATTTCTAAATTTAACCAAGTAACTATGACACTCATCTGTGTCTCCCAAACAGATTGGTTTCCAACTTATTTTCCTTCACCTCATTCCATAGGGACTAGTCCCCATAGCCTGTTGTTGGGAGACAGCTAGAACAGAGTGGGCAGGGATCAAAGTGGCAACCCCCGCCCTAAGCAATTATAGCGGTGTCTGTACAATCTGAGCAACAATATTTTGGGTGCAGTTGCCAGGGAAGAATTTTCTCGTTGTTGGTATTTACGACATTCTATCATCTTGTCATATTTCATCCTTCATTCATTGGCCCACCAACACCATAACATTTTTTGCGTCGTTGTCAGGGACCAATTTATTGGACCTTTGTGTTGACAACATCCTCATTTGACCTTCATAATCCTTTAATCCATTTTCATCTTCTTGATCCATCAGACACCACATTCATATTTAATATCTCACTAATCTTCTTATCACCTTATTCACATCTCTATTTTCACTTTAGCACCTGGACATTTAGGTTAGTTTCCTGTTTGGGTGGTGATTCCACTGATTCATCCATTCATAAAATCTCATGGGTAGCTTGGTTAACCCCACTCTCTGGGCTCGGTTAAACAAATTACATTATAGTGAGAATTAATTTTTCTCAAACAGGAAGCCTTCCTTGATATCCACATGCTTCCCCCTAGCTAAGTTTTTCGTTTTTTGCATTTGGATTTTAGAGTTAGATTCATGTTCAAGTGGAAACTCCACTTCTTCCACTTTCTCCAAGAATTTATCCTAGAAGCCTTATTCATTTAGAATTCTTTCTTATCTTGGACACTGACCTCTTACTGATATCCATTTTCTCTGAAGTGAGCAAGTCATCATGAATGACTTGCTTGCCCCTTATAATTTTACTAACATTCAAGGTTATCCCCATGATATTCCAGAAAACGCCATTGATAATTTACCTTATTTTCAAGGCAATGGTGCAATTAATGCTAATGATCATCTCAAGAAATTTAATCTTTGTGTGGCTAAGTGGTACAACAATACTAACTATAATCATGAAGACATTAAGATGCACCTTTTTGTCTTTTCCTTGGAAGATAATGCTATGGATTGGTTTCATGATTTTCCTAATGATTATTTTGATTCTCTGCAAGTTATAATCAATGTCGTTATCAATGAATATGGAGATAAGAAGGATGAAAATGTTTTACTTCACACTATTTATAGTATGAAAAAGAATGGAGATGAAATTGTTAAAGAATTTAATAGGAGGTTCAATGGCATTGTAAGATAATTATCTTAAGATTACAAGCCTCCTCACAAACTTTTATTAGACCATTAAGTTGATGCATTTGATCTTGATACTTCTTACGAATTGATGCACGGGAATCCCGCTAATGTAAGGGTGGTTCAAGCTTTAGCTGAGGATTTATAAAATGACAAGAAAGCATTTGGGAAGTTTGAGATTCCAGATATTAAAGAATAGGAAAATGATCATGTTAAGGAATTATGTCAAAGCATTAAAAGTATGCAAGATGAGCATACAAATCAAGTCATTTTCATGAAAAATTACCTAGTTAACATGAAGGAGTATCAAGAGAATGAGCTTTAGGATGATAATGATCAATCTTCGCCATATTGTAGTACTTGTGAAATTTTTCATGATGAATCTACTTGTGCTTTTGCAAGTTGAATCTTGGGTAGTGGCATTACAAGGACTAGTAACCAAATCAATAATTTTTACAATGAAAAGAAAAATGGTAAGCATCTTTCTAAGAATTAACTCAAACAATCAAAGACATGCAATCTAGTCAAACAAGATTAATAGCAGATCACGCCAGAGAAATGATTTATATGGGGAACAGGTTACAGGCAATGGAAGTTGCTCAGTCTAATCAAAGGATCAGTTCTCAAAACATGATGGACACCATGGAGGAAGGACATGCTGAGGAAATGAAAATCATGCAAACTCAGATGACCACCATGCAATACCATTTGATCACCATGGAGAAAAATCATGTTAGGGAAATCAATGTTATCAATCATGGGCATTCCAACCAAACGAATATCATTAAGGATAGGTTGCAGAAGTTGATTAAGACCATCAAGGATGATCACACACAACAAATAAGAAAAATGGAAGAAAGGAAATTTTTTCCAAATTGGATCATGATATTTTTTTCATCCATCTTGATGCATTTGGAGTGGAAAAAGTGGAGGAATCAATTCATAGGACCGTTTTGACCGGCGAGACCTAGTTTGGTGAAATTGGGTATGAAACCTTCCAGGAGTGTTTTTAGGCATCAAATGACAGTTTTGGGGGTAAAACTTTGCCGGTCAAGTATAGCACCTTTTCATAATATTCTACACACACAAATCTTTCCAACAATGCAAGAATCACGTCAATCAAAGTCCTTATGCAAAAGTTATGCCACTCAGAAATTGACCTTCCTGTTTTCACACCTATAGCTTGGGAGGATGTCGCGTCAACCCCCATTATTCATGGAAAAGGGGCTAGACACGTTTTTGTGATGTAAAAGACTCTAGAAGAGTCTATTGTGTAACTCTAGTTGATGTAATCAAACTTAACCACTAGTAGGCTATCGAGTTGTGTTATAACCGGGCCACTAGGAGGAAGAGGCATTCCATTCTTTTGAGATAATTTTGTTCCATAGTTGAGCAAAGACGGCTAGGAGAGATAGGAGATAGAGCACACAGAGAGAATTTGTGCACTGTAGCATCCCATGAGTCACAGACATTACTTCTTTGTATTTGCAGCAATATTTCCAGACAAATAAAGAGAGTGAAGCATCCTCACCTTCCAGTTGGGTTTTCTCCTGAAAGGGTTTCCTAGAGAGAATATCTTGTGTATAATGTGTGTGTGAGCTTATTTTTTCATTCTCTACCTTTATGTTTGATTTAATTTTATGTGCATGCACTAATTACAATTAATTTTACAAATCTAGAAATTAAATAAAACTGTAATAGTGTAGAATCTCATATTTTTAATATAATATTATTAGATATGTTGTGACGAACTGTCTGGTAGAATATCCATGACAGTTTACGGATCACAATTACAGGTAATCAGTGACATGGAGATTAACTACTGTGACTAAAGACCATGGAGCACAATCACACATAGGAAATGAAAGCCTTGGAAGCTAAGCATTTCACTCTTCGATACAAATTTATGGAGACAAAAATCAATCCAGCAAAATTAATAGTAATACATGCCAAGTAAATGAGTTTCATGCAGAGGAGGTTGGAAGAAATGGAAAAATTACAAAATATGGAAAGGTTGCAGAAACAAAATTTCATCATGGATCATGTTAGTGTCAGTCTTTCCAGCCTTCCTCCAGTGATCAAATATGCTCTTACAAAGTTATTTTGAAGTGTCAAGGTCAAATTTTGTCATTTCAAAGAGTTTTCAAGCAAAATTTGGTCACTAGGCATTAGGTCTAGGGTTTGCTTTCACTCCTTCTAAAGTTGTCCAAATGGCGGTCTATGTCATCATTTAGCTGAGTCTATCATCATTCATAGGGTTTTCATTATCATGTCAGTGTCTAATGAGTCATTTTATGTCTTGTTCATGCTTCAGTTGCGCCCAGGCAAGGTCATTTCCCTCTCCTAGGGTTTTGAAGCCATTTTCTCTCGGATGGTCAAATCATCAGAAAAACTTGTATCCAGATGTTCCTACACCTTCCCCTATCCTTAATATACCTTATTAATCCCTTCCCATCACTCAGATCCCCCAAATTCCTCATTTTTGCACAAACCCTAGTTTCTAGCTACAACCTGGCAATTTTCTAGGTTGGGCCTGTGTTTTGCCCTTTTGGACCCCTTCCCCTCACTCAATCTCTGAGATTACACTTTCTCCTGCTCCCTAACATCCCTCCCCACTCCCAAAAATTTCCCCAAGAATTTAGAAGCCCCCTATCCCCTTCATTTCGCTTCATTTCAACAAAATTCCTTGTTTCACACATCGGGGCAAGTTTCACTCAAATGATGTTTCAGAGCAGTCAAAGATGAATTTTGGAAAAGTGAGAGAGGTTTTTGTCCAAAACATGCAAAAGAAGAAAAACCTCCTTCACGTTTTACACAGGTGTCATAGTTTTAAAGAAATGTCAAAAATACCGGCGAGAACGAAGGTGCTCCAAGGACGGTTGGCCAAAACACAAAAACGAAGGAAAACGCCCGATCCACTCCAAATTTTGGCCAAAGACTCTTTGAATGAGCATGGTAATTGATTGGGGACTCCCAGCCCAAATTTCAAGAAATTTGGAGAAAATTTTGTCATTTGTGAATTTTTTGGGAATTTTACAGGTTTTGGCCACTCGAATGGTCTCACCCCGTACGAGACCAGTAGTCGATACAGCTCGGAACGGGGAAAAATCTACATGGTTGGATTTTTCATGCAAAAGTACACTTGCCTATGGAAAGGTTTCAAATTTTGTGAAGATTTGGGCACCCAAAAGCTCAAAATACAGCCAAATTTTGACTTTCTGCCCCTTTTTTGAGTTGCATAAAGCAGTCTTGGGAGATTTGATTTTTGGAGGGTCCAATCAACTCCAAATTCATAAATTCCGGTTGGGTTGGAAAGTAGACTTCCATACCTTTCCAACGAGCTATCCTGTACCTGATTTGGACTCCGGGAAGGCCCTCAAATAGTGCTGCCAAAAGGTGCGACCAGTAGAGCCAGAGGTGCGACCAGTAGAGCAAAATTTGCCAGTTTTTGACCAGTTCGGCCAGCTAAGCACAGTTTTCACTTGGGTTGACCATTTGGGAATGTAATTGATGGATTCTTGGGTAAATTTCATGGCATTAGATACTTTTACTCTTCTTTATCTCTTCTAGAAGCTCCTTTGATGTAAATAGTGAATATTTAATGCATGGATAGGCTTCCTAACTTTTAGAGGCAAGTTGTTGAGCTGGCCTATTATCTAGTGACTGATTTAGAATTAGTTGCAACAGCTCCTAGAAGGATGAGCTCGACCCCTAGAGGCAAGGGAAGAGGTTGGCTTGCCTATATTATGTATTTTCTCAATCATTTT
>APFE030852972.1:0-16622 GCA_000404065.3 Pinus taeda | reverse complement strand
TGAAATGGGTGCTTCGGTATTTGAGAGGCAGAAGTAGTTATTGTATTTCTTACAATAAGAGTAGTGAATTTGTTTGCGGATATGTTGATTCTGATTTTGCAGGTGATTTGGATAAGAGAAGGTCAACTTCAGGGTACGTCTTAACTCTTGCAGGTGGAGCTATCAGCTGGATGTCAAAGCTACAGAACATTGTTGCTTTGTCCACTACTGAAGCAGAATACATTGCTGCTTCTCATGCTTGCAAAGTGGCGGTTTGGTTGAAAGGTTTGCTTGGTGAGTTTGGTAGGTTATAGGACAACATCAGGTTACTTTGTGATAGTCAAAGTGCAATACATTTGGCTAAGAATCCGGCCTATCATAGCAAATCAAAGCATATTCCAATTAAGTACCATTTTGTAAGACAGGTTATCACTGAAAGGGGAGTCTCTCTTGAAAAGGTGCATACAAAGGATAACTGTGCAGACATGTTCACGAAAACAGTTTTGTTGGAGAAGCTACGCTGGTGTTTGGCTTCTCTTGGCTTGCAGAAAAGATAAAATAATAATAACAGGGCATCAGGCGAATTGTTGTCAAGGTGGAGATTGTTGAGATTTTCTGTTGAAGTGAAATAGGCAGAAATCTCTGTAGGTGTGACAACAATAGAAAATCTGTTGCTGAATTATCTCCAGGTTGTTGGGAGCAAATTAATGCATCCTAAATTTGATGTGAGAGCAGTTAGATTCTCTCTACTATAAAATAGGTTGTCATACGGATAGCTGGGAGAGAGTGTGAGAGTTTCATTGATGTAATCTCCAAATTTGATTAATGAGAATTGTCGATGCCTGTGTGGTGGACGTAGCCCAGATTGGTTGGGTGAACCACATTAATATTGTCTTATGTGTTTGATCTTCTGCTGTGTCTATTTGTTTGCTGCACCTGATCCAACATAGTCTTGTTGTTTTTATTTCAAATTCATTATTCAAATGCATACAATTATAAGTGCACTTTTATTTTATCCAAATTTCAAATGCATCAAATAAATGCATGTACTTATAAAATCATGATTATTTTATTGTTGTAAATGCAAAATCATACGCATTATAGAAACCATGGATTTACATATTAGAATAACCCAATATTCATGATGTATATAAATAAAAGCAACAAGTATTCTTTATTCAAATAAGATTTGACAAAAAATATAAAAAGAAGAACATGCCAAAAATCCCAAAAAGGTAATTAAAAGCCAAAAAAGAAATCACACATACACCTCAAGTATCTCAATAGAAAAATATGGGACTTATAAACTAATACATGTCACAAAATTAAAAAACCTAATCTATATACCATTAGAAAAGACAATCTAATATAACATGACAATCTAATTCAATATCAAACATGTTACATATGGTAGATAATCGAAAAAACTAATTTATTAAATATAAGAAATAAATAATAGAAAGCCTCATGTAGGACAAAGGCATGGCTAAACATGAAAATAGACTTTCAATTAAATATTAAAACATTCTTCTTTCCACGATTTCATATTAACATAATCCATATTAAGAAAATAAAATCTTACTTCTCAATGGGGCCATTGCGAGATGGAAAACCAGTAATTGTGTGCTAGGATAATCAATTTTGATGACATGATGCAATTTCATTTGGAAAAAGAGTGTTTCAACTATAACCATTGAATATAAAAAAGATGGCTCTTATCTACGTAACTATGTACATTGATATAGTGGAGGTAAGGCTTATAGCTTTGGAAATAGCAACAATTGATTCCCTTTAAGTCTTCAATGTATGTTACCTTTTTCTTCCATTCTACTATTACCTTGCTAGACCAACACCTTACTAATGAGGAATCTCATATGAAGGTGCCAAAATAATGGTCCATCTCCTCATGGAGAACAAAGAAAAGACACCTTAAACATCCTCTTTATGCGAAAATAAAGTACATTAATGAAAAGATCTGTTCTAGATGACATTGTGGTCACCTCCATAAAACCCAGTCTCATGGATGATGACATGATATTTTCATTGGATAGACTTACTAAGCTAAAGATTGGATTAGCTACAAACCATTAACTTACCATTTTAGAGCACGTCAATATTTTCCACATTCATAAAATCATAAATTATAAATGTTTCCAAATTAGTATGCAAATTCTAGGGATGTTAGATATTCCCCTCCTTACAAATTACAATAACTTAGGTGTTATTCTTTTCTTCACTTTTCCATCATTATATTTCCGTCCACATTTATCTGTCGTTCGAACTTTGTCTTTTTATTTATATTGGTTTTATCTCCCACTATCTTCTCTTTAAATCATATTTCACTCATGGAATTTATCTCTATTCATGATAGTTCTATAACTAGAAAAATGAAAAGGGTTGTTTTCCCCTTGAAAATGAAGGCCTTTTTTTTTTGTGTTTTAGTCCTTTTTTGGTCCATATCTTATCCTACCTATTTTTGACAGGTGGGAGCCCAACTTACTCAAGCAATATATCCTTTTGTAATTTTTATAGGAAATAACAATAAGTAACAACAATAATGTTTTAATAACCACACATATTTACAAACTATGAAAATATTCAAGTTTTACTTCTAGCTTTCTAGCCAATACTAAATTTCTTAAAAACAAAAAGAAGTAATCATTATAACAATTATTTTTTACTTACCAAAATTATTGCAAACTAACTGGTATTTTCTCAATCTTTATCACATTATTTTTTAATCACAATATCCTTAGTTATCAATTATTTATATAATTCCAAGTGCAACCTTTTAGAACAATAGCTTTGCATAGTACTTAATAAACATATAATTCTATAATCACAAGAATGATCAAAGTAGCCATCAGTGCATAAGGTACATATTGTCTTACCCATTGCTAAATACATCCATAAATTTGACATCATGAATTAGTTGAAACAAATCCATCCTCCCCACTTCCAAAACTCTATTTGAATAATTTCCAGGACCCAAGTGCCTTATGGGTTGTATGGAACTTTATTTCAATATAGATAGTGGAATTGCAAAATTAGAGTGAGACATCCCTCTATGCTCTCATGCCCTCAAAACCTCTGTTTTATTCAAATTCAACTTCACTAAGCTACCCTCTCCCATGCGTCATAGAATGAAAATGAGGTGCACCAATTTTGCGTAGGACTTCTTCCACTATCTGACCTATCCTATCCATGTTAGGTGGCATTTCCTCTCACGAAAAAAAAACTTCTAGACATTTCCATTCATGGCCCTTGCCACTTCATTTCAATGTTTTAGTAGTTTTTTGTATTCTCCTATACAAGTCATGATCCACTTTTCCCTACCATTGCTAGTCAATCTACATTTTGTTATATTAAAATAAAATTGAACTATCAAAATCAAAGTTATAGCTCAATTTGCACTATCATTAAATGTTTCCTTTAATTATTTTTAATTACAAACTCATGATTCCTTGAAAATGTCAAGGCCTTACCACCCTAGAATCATGACGGTTTTGGCCTTCAAATGTCGTCCTCAAAATCCTTTAATTTCCAAAAGTTATGACTAACATCTCATGCCTTGTGGGTGGTTCTCTTTTCGAATTTTCCCACATAATAATCAAACATTCATTTTTAAAAAAACACCCTTATATCTTTGATGCACAAATATTTTGTCAGGTTTACATAATGATAAAAAAATTATACCTTCAACTGTTCATTCACATGTCACACTATAACCTTTTACATTTCACTAGTCCTTATGTTCCATGGTATCGGAATCATAATGACATCATTGGATACCATTAACTTGTGCCTATTACTCATACTAAAAACATTAGTCAAAACCATGTTTCATAAAACTATACTCTTAAAAAAAAATCATGTCATTTACAAAATTTCCTCTCAAATATACTTAAAATACACAAAATGCATTTCAATTTTCGTAGGCATGTATGTTTCTCAATACTTCACCATAATAAGAAAGTACCCATCCTCTTAATTTTTCACCTACATAAATGATTTCCATGGATTAAGAGTAAACATTGAAAAGAGGAATACATACTCCACACAATACATATAACTAAATTAAAACAATTTTTTTCATGGATATGTTTTCCATAACAACAATTAAGGGAAATATGAAGTTCTAACATATATAGTCATTCTCGTCCAAACACTCATCCACCATAGTTCTAATCCATGCATGATGATATTTCATTTTCATGCATATGTATCTAACCATAATCACTATGAAGCATTATTAACTTTATTTTAAAGAAGTGAGTAATGCCCACTTATTCAAAATTCCATCGAGTTTCTATTTAGCAATGATAATGAAGACACCACAAATTCTAGAACATAATAAACCCAAAAATTAGGTTTAATATGCAGTGTGAGAAACAATACACAAAGAGATTAGAGGAATTTCCAAAGAATGAGAATTTAATATTTTGTTAGATGCATGATGGATACAAGCTCATTCATACCATCATCAAAAATATAAACTTTTAGAATTACATTGGCGTGTGTGAAGTTTGAGTAATCAATGTAATCAACAACACCTAACTACTACTAGTTTTATCATTAGATTTATATACCACATAATGTATTTCATCACATATGTAATCAAAATAGTATTTTCTACCATTATCACTCTCATTACCATTTATGCATGTTTTTAAATTCATATAAAATACAAGAAGCCTTTTCCTTTATGTTCTTATGACTCAGAGAACAGTTCATTTCTATTAAAGCAATAACTTTATGAGGCATTAATGCTATAGTGATCTAATTTTTTTATGATGTCAAAGAATTACATTCATGCTTATGTACAACTAAACAAATATTCACTTTTATAACCATCAATATTTCTTGCATACTATCTTAATTCATATAAAAGCCTATATAAAACCTTATTCATACAAGGATATTAGTAACTAAGTGCCGATAACAAATACTCGTACTAGTTCAGAAACAGAGTCAAATTCAAAATACTTATTTGTTATCATTAAACTAATAATATGAGAATGAACTACCACTATCAAATTGTTTTGAACTTTAGAAATAATATTCAACAAATCTAAATGAAACATATTCCAACAAACTTATTGCAACATACCTTTAGGGAAAGTCTAACAGTTTGTCAACGAGAACGTATAGAATCTATTATTATTGCAAATGCAAAAAATGATGTCGTTAATATTTTTAACAATATATATGTTATCCAGAAATGCTAATTCACACAAGGACAATGAAATATACTAAATAGAAAATGCTACCAAATTATGGTAAACTCAATCTACATTTAGGGTTATTCTACAACAAGATACAATCAATGGTTATCCATTACAGTCATACTAAGCATCCTTATACTATGTTAATAAGCACTTAAAAAAAACCTTCAATCCATCTCATTTCTTATTCTCAACATTCAATAGAGTTCTTAAACATTTTAGGATGTTATTAACAACGTCAACGATAACCCATGCCTTCCTACACTCATTTAGTATCAAATTATTGTCATTATTAATAAAGTAATGCATGCATTCATTCTTTTCCAAAATTTGGAAGCAATGAATTGCAATTACAAGAATTTCATTTTAATGCATCATTAAACATTATTATAAGAGTAGGGATACAAAGTTTGTGTTGTCACTCTAATCAAAACCCTCTAAATTTTTTCCCACAATTGAATTTTGGAGCCTATCAAGAATCTTACGATTATCATCCTATGGCCATTCCATGGTCTTTTGATGTTTTGTAAAATTTTTAAGCCTTGTTACCACATTTTAACTCTCAAGTCACTTGCACACACATGATCACTCTTTAATGAGTTCATGAGAACACTTCCATCATGCAATCTTGATCATTCATGGCACCATCCATCAAGACAATTATTCTACAATGTTAAACTCATGTCGACAATTAGTGCACATTTCCTTCGACAATATCTGTCTCCTTGGTTGTCATTGTCCTTCCATTTTTGTGAGTGTTATCACTATCACTTTTGTGCACCTCTTTGTTGATAAGTGTTAGTTTCAATTTTTCAGCTCTAACTTTTGATTGATATTTCCTTAACAAGTGTCATACTCATGTTATCTTCATACTCGCATTTGTTGCCTTCAATATCTTTAACTTTTGCAAGCATTTCTTTGCTATTATTTGAAGGTGTTATTGTTTTTCATGAGTCCTGTGGATTACCTTAGCTTGCATCAATGGAATTCATGTGTTTGATCCATGTTTTAGTTGTGATTAGATTAATTTCTCTATTATACTCTATTGGTCTCACACCTACCCATTTTGAATCCCTCTCTTGGTCCTACTATTCAACAGAACTTGCAGAGGCATTAGCCTTCTTACTAGGTAATGAGCGAGGCTTATCCATGAGCAACTTTGACCCATATTTTCTTCCATACTTGTGAACAAAGTATTTTCCAAGGTATCTTCCCTCTCACAATTAATTAGTACTTCGTAAGGATAAGTCAGCTAGCCTTTTGTTTCCTCCCTCACTGAAACACTCATTCCATATGAACAAGTAGCCAATCTTGGAGATAATTGTACCCTTACAATATTGAGTGCACTTAGAAATAGTGAAGTGCACTTGGATACAATGATGCACACTTGAAACACAAAGTAAAAAAGAAAACTTAAGAAGAACAAGGACCTTCATAATCTGAGAGCCTAGGAGAACATCAAAACCAAAAGCACGCTTCGTGACTATGAACACACTCATTCAACATGAAGAAATGCATCCTCTAAGAGTGAATACTACAGTCATGAAGTAGGAAAATTCATCCTTCCCTTTGAGCACATGGCACAGCCATGAAGCCTCAAACTTGAGTCAAGTCCTTTGACATGAAGAATTGTCCACTCTTTGAGTGCATGAGCACACCTCGAAGGATTGAATGTTTTCCCTTCGTCCCTTCAGTATGCACCAATGCACCCTCATTTTCCTTAAACACATGAGTGCATCTAGATGGCATGAAGGACCAAAGCTTCACTCCTTCATCTCTTTGGAGTGCGCCATTGTGCCCTCTTTGACCACATGAGCACACGTTGAAGGCTTTAAGGCCTGAAGCCTCACTTCTTCATCTCTTTGAAGTGTGCCCTTGCATTGTGTTATCTCTCTCATTCTCGCTTCGGTGCATAAGTGCATCTTTAAGGCCTCTTGTGAACCTTTATTAGTTTAGCTACTCCCTGCTAATCATGCCTTCTTCTTTTAAACCTCTCACATGTCTATCATGACCATATCATTCCATGATCTAGATAGTGATAAGATATATGTTTTAAAATAATTTTGCCCCATCATGAATGATTTTCATTCAGAATAGTACCATATGAGCATGATAATGTGATTCTCATGAGAATATAACAAGGAGAAAGAATAAATAAACACCTTCAGAGATAAGAAAAAAAGAGAGGTATCATGGAGGCCTGAAGTAGATCTTGGACTGAAACAGAATGAAGACATTGTGTGATGGCTTAGAGGATTTCAATGTTGATCCAAGGCCCTTTGGAGGATGAAGATAAGAAAAAATTAGATATTTAATGAATATAAATCATATATTAGATCTATCATCAAGAATGCAAGATGAAGCAACAACAAAGACAACTTGGCATTTCCACCTCATCATGAAGTCCATGTCATCATTGTCAAGTTGTAACTTTTACATGTGTCATCATAGTGGTAAATGTATGTCAATGTGTCATGCCACATCCTCATGTGGAGTGTAATGATATTCTCAATGAAAATGATAGAATCTAATATGTGGAAGTCCAAGAGTCATATGTGGAACATGAAGAGTCACATAGTCATATATTGACAAAATTGTATAAAAGTCCAAAGGTCATTCAGAAGTTCAAGAATTGTTTAGAATTCCAAAGGGCATACTAGAAGTCTAAGAGTCATGCGGGTAATCCAACTGTCATCACGATATGAAATGTCATTCCTCTTTCTATAAAAGCAACCTCATAACTAAATCAAAGGTATTTTGCAAGCATAAGCTTTGGGAAGCTAGTCTTGGCTTCTCTACTTTGCATAGGAGAGAAAACTATTCTTTGGAGATAAATGAAATGACTTAATGTTACACTACAGTAACTACTGTCTCAATATTGTTACTGTGTAATTGGACCTTTCAACTTATAATTGAATTCAAAGAGGCAACACATATTCATACATGTATCAAAAATGGTTTAGGAGTATTTTTGGGATGTGTATGGTATATGTTGTCTTCCTTTGTATTGGAGAAATTGAACTATTTTGATGGCTTTGGAACTTATCTTGTTGAATATGTGTTGTATTTGTTTAATAATCATTATGTAAACTATTTTGATAATGAATATTTTTATGTTGTCATGTGTCTGTCTTAGTTTAGCACTATTAATTCCTTTGATAGGCTCACTTTTTGTCTCTCGCTCGTGAAGGTCTCATTTTACAAATTACAATAGGTGTTTCATAATGTCAAATTACTTGTGTATTCAAGGTTTATGTATATAATCTCTTATGTTATCCATTGAGACCAAGATTAACCGTTTTGTTATGGTGGTTGAGTTGATACTCTGGATGGGGCTCCCATTATAAATGGTGTGAGGTATAATTGGCACTTCACATTGGGGAGCCCACGTAGATGTTGGTGGTATCCAACACCATCTACATTATGCCACTAGAAGGGGGTGCAAATGACAAGTTGTGCCCTTTGAGTATGTGTTGAATTTGTTATATTTAATGGCTAATTCTCAAATGATACTCTGAGGGTGTTTCTCTAGTTTACCTGGTGGTCAATGCTTAATCCATATGAGCCCCTTTATGACTTGTATAAATTTAATTTTTATGGTGGGGATGGAACATCCATAGCCAAGCACATTTTTTTGTTTTCTTCAATTTTATGAATATTATGAAATTGATGATGAAAATTTTCCTTCTGTGCTTTTATTCCTCACCCTTAAACTTCATGTCCATTGATGGTGTCATACCTTACCATATGGCTCTATTCATTCTTTTGATCATTTCCTCATGAATCTTTATCAAGCTTTTGATACGTATCATTATCGATGTGTTTCACAAAGAATCAATCAACTTTGAATGAATCTTAATGAATAAATTGAGGATTTTATAATAGATTCCTTCACTTATGTTGTGATGTTCGTGGGGAAAATTTGGATTGGGATTTCCTTAAAGATAACTTTGAAATTTTGGTTTGAATCTCTTGACATGGTGAATCTAAACCCTTTGATGTTTATGTTCCCCCAAATTTTGTAAATTGTGAGACATATTTAATTATGGAGGAGGAACCTATTATTCCTTTTGTTCCTTATCATCGTTCTTCTCCAGTACCAATTTGGGTGCCTCCTTGTGATAATATTGAACTTGGGAAATCTAGAAATGAAATTCCTAATCCACCTCCTCATTCTTCTTGTGCTTTCCATGACTCAGATCCAATAGAGGAAACCATGGAATGGTTAATAGAGACTAAGGTGAAGTCTAATCCCTTGATTTCTTAGGATGGTATTGACACTCATAAATTTATCCTTAAATATGATTTGAATTTTTACCTTCCTATATTATCTCTTTCTCATGATCCCTTGCCCCATGATTTTCCAGATCAACCTATTTCAAATTCAAAAAATGATTAGGTGTAAGGTAGGCACTCTTCACAAGCAGAGGAGCAATAGGGAGAGTATTCTTTCAATCTTTATTTTCTTTCTCAAAATCCTCCATGTAAAGATAATGTTGTCCCATCATGGGTTGATTTTCAATCTAGCAATCTGGATGATGAATCGAGTAAAGTTAATTTTCTTAATTAATCCAAAGTCTTGGAAAATTTTCATTTTTCTCATTCTCATTCCAGTATTGCATATATTATGGTTTCCCAAGTGGACCATTTAATCTTTTGATTTCTCAAGAATATTTTATTTTGGAAGATTTATACCTCATATCTAGTCATTCGAAGAATATGCTGTTATGTAAACTTCAACTTCACTTGACTATGCCTCTTGTTATACTTTTTTTAATGCATCAACTTATGGAAAACATATTCCATGCTCTTTATGCTTATTATCTAATTAGTTGGATTTTGAATTGACACAAGGTAGTGATATTATCCATGATGGAGAAGAAGGTAAGCAACATGACAAGTATCCTTTCCACTTTTATCATTTCCAATTTTACAGGAAGAGAATTCTTCTATTGAGGTTAATCATGAGATCTAATTGATTTATCTAGCTTTAGATGTGCAATTGGAAGAAGATTTTGACTTGAGTATTTTTTTTTTTATCAAAGATGCAAATTCTGATCAAGTCATAGACGTAGATTGCTTCCATTTGGATATTATTCGTCTTGTTGAAACAACTGATGGTAGTTCTCCATAAACCATGCATGATTTAGTCCAATATTCGATATATCATTTTACAATATTGGAAAGATCCAAGATTTACTAGGAAGTTGAGGAATTTCAACTTTTGTTGATGGTTATGCCAGGTTCTCATGACTTTGGTAAGATCTCTAAGCTAAGTGAGATATAGATTTGCTACCATGGTTCTTTTGTTTTCATGGTTACACTCGAGGTAAATCCTTTCTTGAAAGATGTTTTTTATTTTGGATATGGCTCTTTCAACTTTCAAGATCACATTTCAAGTAGGATTAAAGATTTCATTTCAGTTAGTTCATCTTCATGAAAACCTCCTATATAAAACTCAATTTTAGGATGTATACTTTTCTTGCCTGAGCGAAACTCTCAAGTTTATGGTTCTAAAGTTTTTTTTGAAAGTAGTCATACTTGTACCATTATTTTGGAATTAATTAGCTCGTTATTCTTAGTATGAATATTCTAACACTAATTATTTTCTTCATGGCACTAGATACCCTCGCTTGTTTCAATGAATGCTTGTGTTATTTTCTTAAATAATTTTTAATTTTTCATCCATTATACCTTGACTCATTTCATATGATTTCTATATTGGCTTTCCTTTCTAATGATTATAATGTTAGTCATAGTTGTAGCTAGTCATTAGTAGATCGTTTGCCACATTCAACATATGAGGAAGATGATTATCTCATTCGAATCATTTGTAAGGTTGTTCAAATGGATTTATCTTTGTTATATCCTCATTGCAACCTTAGAACTTAATCAATCCATACGATCACAGTTCTTGCTCTAAGAACTAAAATTTAATTAATCATTTTCTAAGTAGTGTACATAATGACGATTTTCTTACATCAACTCATATCAATGGGTTATCATCTCAATATTTAGACACTTTTCAAGTAATTAAGGCTCTTCAACCTCCTCTCATGGTTATGCCAAGCCCTCACTCTCTTGGAAATATTTCTGAATATGATCAGATTCATTTTCCCTCACAATATTCTCATCCTCATTCCACACTATTAATTGGAAATTCTTTTTCTTAAGGATTTCAGGATATTCAAGAAGATGTTTTTGAATTTTATGATCTAATCTATAATCAGCTAGGGCATCTTATATAGCAATACTATTTTATAGAAACAAGTTTGAATTTATCTTGATGTTTTCTAAGGAATGCAATATAAGTTCAAGTGCTCTCACAAGGAGTTTCATAGGTTTGTATGATTTCTATTATTATAGAAAAGGTAATGTTGAAGGTTGGGTAAAGATAGGTAATATGACACAAATTTCTTTCTTTAAGAAAGGGCTTCTATTTGTTGTGCAAGATATTGAATATTTTATCATTATTGATGCATATTATCGTATACTTTTTTCATTGTTGGTATCTTTGTGATTGCATGTCACAAGAAATTATGTTGACCTCATTGAAAATATTATTACACTTATTGTTGAACTTCTAGTTGGGTAGGTTATGAGTATGCCTAGTTGTGTTTAGTATCCTTTTCATTACATCCACCCTCTACCCTACTCTCCATAGAGTCATTGCATTTGTTCGTTTTCTTGTTGTATATTTTTCACGTTGTTTTTATTCCCCACCTCCATTTGCTTTGTTATTTTGGTTTTGTTTGATTGTTTTTCATGTATTTTCTTTTTTCAAATTTTTAACAAGACTTCACATAAAATATGCTCTTGTTGGCTCAAAGCACATGTGGAAAAACATGAAAAGCGAAATTGTGATGACAAACAATGCTTGGTTAATCTATGACCTCTTCTCTATCTTGGCTTAAAATATCTTTAGAGTCCATGATGTTTGAATGGAAAATATGATACACTCGAATGGACAAACTTTGTTCAAAATATGAAACCTATATCTATTATAGGATCCTCATTCCTTCAGTCAATATTGTAAGTAAGTATTGTTTTTCTTGCGAATCCAATCAAGTAAAGAATGGATAAGGGGGAAATCTGAAGTGAGAAAACCAATATCAAAGGTTACATAAATACTTCCCAGAAGGGGAAACCTCCTCTAACCAATAATTTAGGATCCCTCTTCCACCTATTGAAAATAAATAAGTGTTGAATAATAGTCTGAATAAATTAATAAATAAAGGGTGAAATAACATAATGGATTCCTACGTAGGGAGGTGAAGCAAGTGACTTCACTAGAGTACTTTCTAGGCTCACTAACAACAAAGAAATTTTTTTTATCATATAACGACTTCATCAGGGTATTTTTCAAGCTTGGTGGCACCAAAGCAACACCAAAGATAAAGCTCATACTATGAACATCTTAAACTCATCACGCATATTACCTTTTCCTAGTTCAAAACAATTATTATTTTGCAAGCCTTGAAATGTGTTTACTCAAGTAAGGAAATGGAGGGGACTATATCCTTAACCTGGTTAAGTAAGGAGACCAAGATAATCTGTAATATGATCCAATACTTCCTAAAAGACTAAAACATTACAGTTAGAGAATTAAACATAAACACAGAAGTTGGAGTTCTACTAGTGTGTCACCAAGTGTGGACACTGATATGAACACCCTCAACTTTTTTTCCCACACTTGAATTTTGAAGCCCAATAAGGATTTTATGGTCTGTCATCCTATGACCACTGCATGGTTGTTTGATGTTTTGTAAAATGTGTAAGCCTTCTTCCTACTTTTAACTATAAAGTAACTTTCACACATATGCTTAATCACTGATGAGTTCATTAGAACACTCCCTTCATGCAATCTTGAACAGGAATGGTACCATCCATTAAGACAATCCTTGTGTGATTTTCAACTGATGTCAACACTTAGTGCACACTTTCTTTGACAGTCTCCCTAACCTTGGTTGTGATTGTACTTATATTTTTGTGAGTGTTATCATTTTTTTCTTTTGAGTGCCTATTTGTTCAAAAGTGTCTCTTTCAATTTTTTCGCTGTCACTTTTTCTTGGTTTTTCATTAAGAAGTCTCATACTCATGTCATCTTAACTTTGTCATGTGTTTCATTCAATTTATTTAAATTTTTCAAGTGTCACTTTGCTATCATTTTAAGGTGTGATTGTTGTTCATGATGTTGGAAAAGCAGAAAGGTAGTTGATATTTTCTCGATCCTTCTAATTACTTGTTGTTAGCGCTTGAAATTTCACCTCAGGCTGAGAAAGGTAAACCTCAAGGCTACATCAAACCATTTAGCCTCGTAGCTAGCCCTACGGAGTAGGAGAAGGCTCTCTCCGGTCTATCTCGTAAAATATTCAATAGATGAGAAGACCAATAAGGTAACACTGATATTAGGCTAGTAAACTGATTAAAGAGTTGATTTGGGGTTTTTAGGGTTTATGGTGGCAAATTGAGCGGATGGCAATTTTGGGTGTGGGTATTGGACACAGTTTCTGCAGGGGGTTCTTTGGGGCGAGGTAGGAGACAACGTTGATGCCTTTAACCGAAATGGATGGTCAGGAATGACAGGTGAGGAGCTAAGGAGAGAAAACAATAACTTTGAATTCTCCTTAAACAGTAGAAAACATTGAAATTTAACAAACTTAAAAGCAGAGCATGGCAAGCATGAATTCTTACTTTAACACTTCATTTGTTTAATGTGCAGAAGTAAAGAAAGGAAATGAATCACATAACAAAGCTTACAAGAACATTGAGAAACACACCATCAACACATGAGTCCACAAGAATCCCAAAGAGGATTGCAAAACCCTGGTCTTCCTTAGCCAAAAATTGCAGAGATACAGTGAAATAATACAATGATAGCTTCTCCCTCAAGAGTCCAACCTTTCAACCTCTGAAAATGACTAAGAAAATACATAATATAGGCAAGCTAACACCTTTCCTTGCCTCTAGGGGTCGAGCTCATCCTTCTAGGAGCTGTTTCAACCACTTCTAAACTTAGCACTACAAACTAGGAAGTCAAAACAACTTGCCTCTATAAACTTGGAAACCAATTCATTCATTTATTTTTTACCCTTTTCATGAATGAATCTTCTAGAAGAGTTACATAAGGGTAAAAGTGTCTAAAAAGTACCATAATTACATCAAAGAGAATCATCATTCACCTCAAAAAGTCAAACTGAGTCAAATCTGCGTTTTTTGGGCTGTACAGTGCATTTCTAGACAATTCTGCCTGACGGGTAGCGCCCCCCTGCCTGACGGGTCGCGCCCCTTTGGGGCCATGTTTGGGGCACTTTCAGGTGGCCAAATTTAGAAAAAGTGGGCTTGTTGGAAAGGTCTATGAGTCTACTTTCCAAACCAACTAGAATTTTTGAATTTGGAGTTCATTTGCCCTATCAAAAATCAATTCTCCCAAGACAACTTTATGCAGTTCAAAAAAGTGGCAGGAAGTCAAATTTTGCATGTTTTTTGACTTTCTGGAGGCCCAAAACTTCACAAAATCTCAAGTCCATCCATGAGCATATGTAAATTTTCATGAAAAATCTGGAAATGCTGAGTTTTTACAAAATGGAGTTGCCAGGATGAAGGTTCTCATGGGGGGTGAGACCCATTAATGAGCAAAAACCTGTAAATTGCCAAAAAATGCCAAAATTACCCAAAATTCTCAAAAAAATTTGGGATTTGTGTTGTGGCTAGGCTATTTAGTGCCTTTATCCTTGAGTGAAGCCTCAGCCAAGATACAGAGGGGATTTGGCCTCTTTCTCCGCTTTAGAGCCTCGGTCAACCGCCTTTGAAACATCTTCATTTTGGCCTTGCACACATGCATTCTTGCCCAGTAATGGTTTTTCATGTTCCTCAACAATCTTTTCTCTTGGTTGGCCTTAGCCAACAACCTCTCCAAATGTGCATTTTCCTGGATGAGCATGGACTCTCGGTCAGCGGGCAATGGGTCACCGGGTCTTCTTTGGTTCAAGATTCGGTCACTACGAATCCTCCATAGCTCATCAAGTGCTTTCTCCTCCTCCAACTTTTTGTTGCGCTGCTCCAGGTAAGTGATGGTCCATTGGGCACCCTCAAATCTCCTCTGTAAGGCATCATTTTCAGCTCTGAGATGCTGAATGATCTCCTTTGCCTCTCGGCTAGGAGAACTGGCCTCAAGATCAATAGCCTCAGTATCTGGAACTCCTGATGGCCCCTCATCAATCATGGGCTGTTTGCCCCTCTGTGCTGCCTGTGCAGGTGTCGGAAACGAGGCCCCTTCCACCTGGTGTGGAGATAACACTCGCGGTGCTGATGAAGAAGGCGAGACCCCTTCCACATGGTGTGGAGAAAGTACTCGCCGAGCTGCTGCAAATAAGGCCTTTGGGAAGGGAAGGGTAGGTTTATTTTCTTTGCAAATTTAAATAGGGAAAATTGACATTGGAAATATAGGGAAAATGAAATGGGAATGAAGAGAATGATTTTCAAGGGGAAAAACAATGAAACAGCAATAAACCCTAGCATCTTTTTACAAATTTACGTACAGCCATATGGAGTGTTTCTTCTTGCACAATTTGATCATTACAAACACATTCATGATGTTTCCCAACTAACCAGCAGCTATTCACAAGTTTGAAGGGCCTACCTCAAACAATTAGATGAAGTAAAGGAGGCTTGAGAAATTCTGAAATGAGCTGGGGAAGACTAGCTTGACATGTCGCGCAACATACCCAACATGTCGCGTAGCTCCCAACGTGTCACGCCAGTTGCAAAATTACATTCTGTGAGACCCTCTGACATGTCGCGCACCTCCCAACATGTCTCGCACCTAGCTTGACATGTCGCGCTTTTTCAGGAGTCTTTTGGAGGCCTTCCCGGTGTCGGAATCGGGCGCAGGATAGCTCGTTGGAAAGGTCTTTGAGTCTAATTTCCAACCCAACTGGAATTTTTCAATTTGGAGTTGATTTGACCTGTCAAAAATCAAATCTCCCAAGACTGGTCAAAAAGTGCCAAATGAGGCTGCCTCAAGGAAGAGTGCTGTTGCAGTCAACTTTTGAATGCCTTCCTTAACCCCAAATTTAGCTCATGATATCTCATTGGAAAAATCTGTGTCTAGTTATCATTTTACCCATCAAGAAAATCATTTGGCCAACCAAGCTAGGAGAAAACGTGATTTTCCGAAGGTCACTTCAGAGGTGTCTTTGATTCTCCTGGGGCAACGGTATTCTTGACATTTCTCTCAAACCATGACACCTGTGCAAAATGTGAAGGAGGTTTTTCTTCTTTGACATGTTGTGGACAAAACCCTCTCTCAGTTTCCCAAAATTCATCTTTGATTTCTCTGGAACATTATTTGAGTGAAACTTATCCCGATGTGTGGAACAAGGGTTTTGGTCGAAATGAAGCGAAATGAAGGGGATA
>APFE030852965.1:22463-36236 GCA_000404065.3 Pinus taeda | reverse complement strand
CAAATTTAATCGCTGAAACTACTCCGGGATATTTACCAAACAAACCAAAATTAGAGGAGGATTGGAAGCAGAAAGCACAAGAAAAGGAAAAAGGAGTCCAAGCACTAAAAAGATTAAATTGGGAATGTTATTGGACATATTTGGTAAAACCGCATAATCAGTGGATGACCGTGAAATGTATCATAAATGTAGCTGAAAAGGTGGTGCCAGCACTCGTCGATTCCGTTTTCTTAGCCCAGCTCAAAGCGGAAGTTAACCGACCGACTCTCCTTGAACAAATGTTGAATACATGCAGCTTTAAAGACCAGATACAGAAATAGTTTGTTTTTAATCTTATTTTTGCTTATTAGATTAGAAAAAGGGCGGTCATTTGAAAACAACATCCTGATTTTTTGTAAAGAAACTATTATTAGATTTAGTTAGTAGTATTTAAACCCTTCTCATGCATTTAGAGAAGTGTCCAGGAATTTGTCAAAAACTTATCCTCAGAACATGCACTTCTGCACCTCAGAGGAGGCTTTGATGAATGAAAGGATCAAGATTTATTAATGTTTGCATTTGATATCTGCTATTGATGTTGCACTTCTATACTCTTAGTAGATATTAGAACAAGGAGAGATAAATCATTGTTGCTTGAAGCTTATGAGTAGGACCAGTCATAAATGGTACTTTTATCTCTTAACCTTTTCTGCTTATATTCTTAAAGAAATATACAGTTTTTAGTTACTTACATGTTATTACATGAATGTTTGTGTTACCATTTGGCACTTTTTTACGGTGGAGCCATTTATTTATGTTTAATGTGTGAATAATGTATTATGTGATATGCTGCTCACAACTGTTTTTCCTAACTTCTTATGCAAAGTGGTTCATCTTAATTGATTCCCATTCTTATAATCGTTGAATGATCTTTATTACCAGTTATTATATGAAATATTTTTAGATTGCATAATAGAAGAATTACATCCCGGGTTAGCATAGATTAGATGTGTCGTTTTCATTAGATTACAATAGCATAGAGTTAGATTAAAGTAGTTTAGATAGGAACTTGTAGATCTGCAACGTCTGATCCTGCACAATACACACACACACCCTTAGATTGGGAAACTGGTCCCATTATCCCCAGTTGGACCCGCTATATCAAACGGATAAGGAACTGTCAACCAAGGTCCGGACCGGGCGGTGATCCCCCTTGTTGTCGACCCAATTTTTGGGGCATCAACAGGCCCCCATTCCAAGCTAAGTACACTTCCTTGTTAACTAGTTTTATTTCCTGTAATCTGGTTATTATCGAACTAGTTTCATTCTTTGATTCAAGTTGGTTTATGGTTAATGTATGGTGATTGATTTCATTAGATCCTAACTTGTTCATCATTTTATTAAGTTGGAAAAACAAAGTGCTCCAGTTGAGCACTCCTTCTGTTAACTTGGTGGACTAGACCTAGTTTCCTTTTATTACATGCAAGCACATTTCTTATGTAATTTTCGCAGCATTAAGGTGAATGAATTATGATGAAACATATTATGTGTCTCTTAAGTTAGGAGCCTTCTTTCATTCATAATTTATCCATCTTAATTTCTTAGTTTCAACCTCTGATTTGTTAATTAGTAATTGAGGCAGAGGTGGACTTCTTGAGTTAAGAACCATTTCAATATTTTTTCCTCTTTTCAAACCAAGTGAATTGGCGTTATAGTATGTATTGCTTTAGTGTTTTTGAAAAACTTATCTTTCAAGGTTTGATTACATCTGATATTCACACATAGTGAACTTGCCTCAAAGTGTTACCAACCCGGATTGATAAGAAATATTTGTGTTAATTTCGGTAAACAAATTAGCTCAACATTTTGGCGCCGTTGCCGGGGAGGCAAATATCAGCATAGTCAATAGGAAGATAACTTTCAAACTTTTCTAAAAAAAAAACAAAAACATTAGTTACATTCCTTTTAGTTATGTTTCTTTATGCCTAGATAGAGAGATCCTCAAGGTAGATTTGTTAAAAACCCCCCACAAGTAGAGATAGGACCATCAAAAACCCTAGTTACTGGTAATCCAATAATTGAGGAATTGGAAGAAAAACAAAGAACTAGACAAAGGTTAACCTTAATTAAGAAGCAAACTTTGTTAGCTTGGGCAGCAAAACAAAAACAACCATCAACTTCAGGAAAACAAAAGGAAATTATTGAAGAAAAAAAACCTATCTTTCCATCTATAAATCAACCTGTCTTTGAACAACCTCAATCTCCACTTAAAATTGAAACAACTAAACCAATGGCAGAAGAGGGACATGGATCTGTTATTTTCACTCCTGAACAACGAATTGAATATGAGAGACAACAAAGAGAATGGAGAAGAAAAAGAGAGGAGGAGGCAAAACAAGAAAATGATAGAAAGTCAGAAAATGATCGGAAAAGACAAGAAGATGGTCGTGATCAAGAAGCTACCTTTGGCTTTCGAATAGTGGATACAAGTGCAATATTAGGAGAAGAGGTGAAAATGAAAAATATTCCACCTTCTGTATTGCCAAATTTTTATGGAATGTCAATGGAAGATCCTGATGCTTTTATGTTTGAATTTGATATTCTATGTAGAACATATGGATACACTGATGACATACACAAACTTCGTCTTTTTCCTGCTACATTAAAAGCAGCAACTTTAAAATGGTTCATGGGTTTAGGAGAGCAAGCAATAAATTCTTGGGATGAGATGAGATCAGTCTTCCTTATAAAATATCGAGCTTATTGTAGATCTAGAGATTCAAAGGAAGATGTTTTTAGAATGACACAACAAGAAGATGAAAGTTTAGAGGAATATTTGGAAAGATTTGCATATAATTTACAAAAATCTAAACAACACTCTCTAAATCAAGAAACCATTCAAACAATCTTTCTCAAGGGTGTAAGGAATGAATACCTTGACATTTTGAATGTGATGGGTAAAGGATACATTTCAAACCTACCATTCGAAGAAATTGTTGAGCTATGTCAAAAATATTCTAGAGGAAGTTCAAAAACTAGAAAGAGAGAAGCAAGTTCAAAAGCAGCAAAGTTAGCAGCAGGAGGGATAACAAGAGCGAAAATAGGAAGCTTATTGGAAAACTTCATAACTAATCTCTTAAGTACATTGGGAACACAAGTAGATGTTCTAAAGGAAAATAAGAAGAAGGAAGAACAAGAACAAGATCTAGCAATCTTTTGTTCCAAATGTAGAAAGAAGAATCCATTAAGAGAATGTCCTTTGAATAGTATTCAGGTATGTGGTCTTAGTGCAGAAAATCATTCAACAGAAAATTGTCTAAAATTGAAAGAATTGAAAATGAACTCAATGGAAGAGGTGCAAGGAATAGAAGGTTTTTATTATGTAGCACCACGAAGACCATGGAAATCTAGGATGCCCCAACAAAATCTGCAGCAATTCCCTCAACAAAACTACCTCTATCCACCTCAAAATCTTTGGAATCCTCCAATGCCATGGCAAGCTTGGCCTCCACAACAATATCCACACCAACATGCACAAGGATGGAGAGGATATGGTTATGGAAACCAGCCACCTCAACAGTATCAATAGCAATACCAGTAACAATACCAACAGCCATTTCCGTATCCACAATATCTGCAGTTCATGCCATTTCTGCAACAAAATTCTGCATATCCACCATCCATGCCATTTCCATAGCAGAATCCACCACCATTGTTGAATCAACCACAACAGTTACAACTACCCTCAAACCAACCCAGACCAACCCAATTACCAGCCCAACTAGTGGCAAATCCGAACAATAAAGTGGACAAGTCTGCATACACTGTAGAGGAAGCAACATATTTTCCGACATATTCTATTATTCCTCTAAACGATGTCCATTTAAGGTCTGGAAAGGTGCTTTAAAAGGATTCTCCACCAATCATAGAAGAGCCAATTGAACAAGGAGAATCACCTGAAACATCACAATCTGAAACACAAATTCAGAAAGGGAAAACCATTATAACCTAAACACAACGTTATCCTGAGAGGTTAGTGGAACAACAGAAGGAGATGACCCTTCCCAAATTTGATATTTTAAATGAATTGAAAAATGCTTATGTAAAAATTCCTTTATTGAAGGCAATTAAAGAGATACCAATTTATGCTAAAATAATAAAGGAATTGTGTATTAAGAAAACAGGTAAAAAGAAGAAGGATCCTACTACAATCCAAGTCTTTGGCAAGTTAGCAAGCCTCATGTCTACACAAACCATTGTAGAGAAATATATTGATCCTGGTATCCCTATGGTTACTATCTCAATAAATAATTTCTCGGTACCAAATACATTAATAGACTTGGGAGCAGGCATAAATGTAATGACTATGGAGACAATGAAAACTCCGCATTTAAACAACATTAGACCAACTTCTACAATTCTAGAATTAGTAGACAGATCTAAAGTTGTTCCAGAAGGAATGCTAGAAGATATCATAGTCTCTTTGGATTCATGGGAATATCCTGTTGAATTCCTTATCTTGCAACCAAAAACAAATTTGGGAGGACATCCTCTAATCTTAGGCAGACATTGGTTAGCTACCGCTGATGCCTTTATAGGATGCAGATCAGGAAGCATGATTACATCACATGGAGATGAAAGGAAACACATTGCTCTTTATTCACCTGCACAATCATCTTCTTTAGAATCAGTACTTGAAACTCAAGAACAACAACAAACTAAATCAGTTTTAAGTATAAATCAATTCTTTGACTTTAGAGAAGAAGAAGAGAATGAAGAATTAATGGATCTTTTCATTTCGGAACCAAATATTTCAGAGCAGCTTCGAGAGGTTCAATATGAAGCTGCAAGTAATCTTCTGAATCAATGTTTTCAGGAAACTTGTAGTGTTCAAACTTTGCGAAATTCGTTTATAAACATCTTTCCTGTAAACACAATCTCCAATCCAAAAACAAAAACAATTGAGATATATCCTGGAAAACATTTGAACATTGGAAACCAGTTGCAATCAACACAAGAACAAGAGGTAATTGCATTATTACAAAAATATTCAAAAGCTTTTGCCTAGGATTATACTTACATGCAAGGAATCCATCCCAGCACATGTATCCACCGCATCTATACAGATGATCAAATCAAACCTGTAAGGCAACCTCAAAGACGAATGAATCCCATGATGAAAGAAATAGTGAAAGAGGAACTGAAAAAATTGTTAAATGTTGGATTCATCTATCCTATTTCAGATAGTCAATGGGTTTCTCCATTGGTAATAGTAGCAAAGAAAAATGGAAAATGGAGGGCATGTGTATACTATCGGGAATTAAACAAAGCTACATTAAAAGATCATTTTCCCCTACCATTCATTAACCAGGTTCTAGAATCATTAGCTGGAAAGAAATTTTTCTCCTTCTTAGATGGGTTTAGTGGGTACAATCAGATTAGAATAGCAACAAAAGACCAAGACAGGACAACATTTACTTGCCCATGGGGAACCTATGCATATAATGTCTTTCCATTTGGTTTATGCAATGCACCTGCAACTTTCCAAAGAGAAGTGCTTGCAATATTTGCTGATCTAGTCCACGAATCTGTAGAGGTTTATATGGATGACTTCACAGTTTATGGAAACAAATATAATGATTGCCTTAACAATCTTGAGAAAGTCTTGAAACGGTGTATAGAAACAAATTTGTCATTGAGCAACGAAAAATGCTATATGATGTTGACAGAAGGTATATTTTTGGGACACCATATTTCCGCTTTAGGAATTAAGTTGGATCCAGCAAAAATCCAAGTCCTAGTCAACTTAATGCCACCTACAACACAAAAATATGTAAGAAGTTTCTTGGGCTATGTAGGCTACTATAGACAATTCATTGAAAGCTTTAGTAAAATAGCCCAACCTCTGTTCAAACTATTAGCAAGAGATGTTGAATTTCAATGGACAAATAGTTGTCAAAATGGATTTCAAATATTAAAAAAAAAATTATCAGTTGCACCCATTCTCCGTGGGCCGAACTGGTCTTTTCAATTTCATATTTCAACTGATGCATCTGATACCACGATAGGTGCCTCACTTGGGTAGAAAGAGAATCTGTTCAATTATGCAATATACTTCATAAGCAAGAACTTAACACCTGCAGAATTGAACTATATAGTCACAGAAAAGGAAATGGTAGCTGTAGTACATGTAGTAAAAAAATGCAGGCACTATATAACTGGTTACCAAGTTTTTATTCATACAGACCACTCAACAATAAAATATTTGATGAATAAACCGATCACCAATGGGAGAATAACAAGATGGTTATTGTTATTGCAAGAATTTAACATCACAATACAGGACCGGCCAGGCAAATAAAATCAAGTGGTTGACTTTCTGTCCCGCATAAATTCGCCCAACGATCCAAATCGAGTTGTAGACAACTTTCTAGACGAACACCTGTTTGCAATAACAGTAAAAACACCATGGTTTGCAGACATAGCAAATTATTTATCTTCTCGGAAGTTTCCAACACAATTCTCTAAGAAACAAAAATGAAAAATTATTAGAGAACGCTCTAGATATAGTTGGGTAAATGGTGATTTGTTTTATACTGGTTCAGATTTGATAATCAGAAAATGTGTGTGAGAAGATGAAATATTAGACATCCTAAAAGCATGTCATGATGAACCATGTGGTGGTCATTTTGCAGACAAACGAACAACATACAAGGTGTTGCAATTGGGCTACTACTGGCCAGCCATCTTCAAAGACTCCAAGGCATATGTCAAGCAATGTGACAGTTGCCAAAGAACATGGAGACCAATAGTAGCAGACGAGATGCCGCTCAAACCACAAGTCCTCATCGAACCATTTGAGCAATGGGCGCTAGATTTTGTTGGACCTATCAATCCACCATCAAATGGCAAGAGGTACATCTTAGTATGTACAGATTATGTCACCAAGTGGGTGGAGGCAAAGGCAGTCACCAAAGCAACAGAAAATACAGTGGTCACCTTTCTCTTTTAAGAAATCTTTGTCAGATATGGACTACCTAGACAAATTGTAACAGATCAAGGAGCACAGTTTACTTCAAATCTGGTACGAGATCTTACAGAGAAATACAAGATCAAGCACAAGAAGTCGACACCATATCATCCTCAAGAAAATGGGCAGGTCGAGTCAACAAATAAAGTCCTAGAAAATATCATGACCAAAACAGTACAGATGAACATAAAAGATTGGTCTGAAAAAATAAGGGATGCACTATGGACCTATAGAATCACATGGAAAAATACAACTGGCTTTAGCGCATACCAGTTAGTATACGGAAAAGAGGCTTTACTGCCCATTGAGTTTCAGATACATACATACAAACTGGTAGCTGAACTAGGACTGGACCTGTTTGAAGCACAACAACAGCGGGTCATGGAATTAAATCGACTAGATGAGCATCGTCAGCAAGCAATAGAACATACCACATTGGTACAACAGCAAAGAATGAAGTGGCACGACAGATTTATCAAACACAAGACATTTCACAAGGGAGACTGGGCACTACTGTTCGACTCCAAATTCAAGGATTTCAAAGCCAAATTCACTACACATTGGCTAGGCCCATATGAAATCGAAGAAATCTTTGACAATGGAGCAGTCAAGATCAGGACAATTGACGAGGAACCTACATCATTTTTGGTAAACGGACATAGGCTCAAAGTTTATAATAGGCCTATTAGCAAGGAAGCATTTATGAAACAACTAGTAGAAGATACAGAACTGGAAATGATGGCACCACAGATTCAGCCATCTTCTAGTCCTGAAGCAGAATGAAAAAACATTAGCATATATATATATATATATATATATATATATATATATATTATTATATAAAAATAAATTGTTTGCTAGTGAAAACCAGGAAACTGGCACTAAGAAAACACGAATTCATAGGAGAAAACCAAGGTAACTTGGACTCTATGAATTCCTTTTTCTTGTTCTACTGTTCTCACAAAAAATCATTGCAGGATATCCTCCACACACATCTGACTTGAGGACAAGTCAAATCTCAAGCAAGGCGGAGGATTGCACAAGACCTTTCTTGTGCAGTCAAAGGATAGATGGAACTTGTATTGTTAGCAGTTGGGACCTGAGCAAACATATCAGAGGGACCTGAAATATCAGTAGCAACATGTATATATTTCATAAATATGTACATAAAAGTTGGGACCTTAATCATGAAGTCATTACAGAGGGACCTGAACGATAGTTAGCAATTCAATAACCAGAGCATGCAAAACAAGGAGCGACAATAAATCCTACTTTTCAATCTATCTACAACCTAAGAGCAATTGTTTTCATTCCACAGACATCATCCAGGGGAGTATATGTATAGTCATTTTGTGCTTGAAAATTCAAATGTTTCTTAGAAATCTTTAGTTTTGTTAAGTTGAAATTAGTACTTGAGGATATTCCTTACTCTTATCATCCCTATTCTTGTAAATATTATACCTTATATATATCCTATAACCTTTATACATCCTATCTCATTTCATGTACATACACATTCATTTCATGATCATTACCCCCTAAGTAGGTTTCTTTAGGAGCATAATGGGACCAAACGAGGACAACATTCTTCAATATTAACTCAACATTTTTCCACCTGCACATACAAATCAACGATTAGAAATGGGGATAATTCTAAATATGACCCAAGGTGGTCATTTTAAAATTATAAGTGTACATAATCACAATATGTAGGTGTTCCTATAACTTTGGAATTAATGCGCAATATGGAAATCTATTTAATAATATGCACTTGCAAAAAAAATGCGCAATATGGGAATGTATTTGAAACATATGCAATATGGAAAAACATTGGTATAATGCGCTATATGCATAATGGAATGAGGTCCTACACAATAAGGTTATATAATGAAATACGACCGCATGCAATACAAAGTCAATTTATACGTGGCAGCAGGGTATTTCATATTGGCAAAGGGTTATTGCAATTTGCGCATAGTCCAAAATTATTGCATATATAAGTGAATCAGTGACAAGCAAGTTTATAGCACACACTATAGTTTGTATGATGGTCCTATGAAGCACGACAATCATACGACATGCAGGGAGCTCATAACACGATATCTAAGGTAGAGAAGGTTATGATTATAACGACAATCCACCTGAGCTCCAAACCAACACATCACACAACGCAGGCGAGCACACATGTACGAGGTAAACAGCGTGGCATGATGACCATCAACCATTTGACTATGCACTACATAAGGAGTTATGTGCATACGTTCAAATTACAAACATAATTCGGCCATCCTCATGACACAGTCGGGCAACTGGTCAACAGGACCACCATACATTGTAGCGCCAATAAGAATTAGTGCACAGTACAACCATGAAACGGTCATGAACTGACCGATGGTTTCCTGCACTGTTTAAAACAAATTCATCATCGCTCAATAGCTCAGAATGATTGTGTTGGGAGCTTCATAGTTGCAAGCTAGTAAAGGGGAAACTGAAGTGGATCTGTGGAGATATAAGAAGGAAACTGTCTCGAACGCAACGCTGATTGATCACTAAACTCTCGGGATTTATTCAGGTAACGGTGTGATTTGTTTAGTTCGGAAACTATGAGTTGTGTTGAATATTGCCTGTGATTTAATGACCAATGCACCTGCTCTTGCCACTAGTCAGCCAAACGCAACCACAGGGATTCAGAGCGCCATTTAACGCTCCTCAGCGCTCATTGATAGCCAGGTAAAAATGCCGAAACTACGCATTAACTCCAAAAGTAATAACTCTAGGGTCGGATGACAACAGTTTAATGAGACACAGCTAGGTGATAAGATTCATTGGTATAATTGCATATATCACAGCATGCAAGTTAAGAAACACCGCGCAATCTAAACCATATCTTGTTGCATGTAAACCACGTCAAACACATAAGCTCGCATGTGTAGTTTTGCAAGTTGAAACAGAGCTTATATAACAAAGGAGGAAGAGTCATATTTTCTAGCGTCGAGGATGCAATGTTTGATGTGTATATAGCCGATTTTTTTTTGGATTGCTTGGTTGATTTTATTGTTTGTATGGCCGATACATTGCACAGTTTTAAATGACAGTAACCTGTAACAAACATGTAGACTGTGAGTTTTGTTTTGATACAAGGGATTAGAATGCAAGGTATAACAAAGTTTTCAAAAGGCCGAGCCATCTAAATGCACTATTGTTTTTCAAAATTTCTATAAAGGCCAAAGTCATTGAGATGTGGTGATGTGTTTCAAAGTTTTCAAAAGGTCGAGCCAATTAAATGCGATGTGATCTGATATAGAGGCCGAGCCATTTAAATGTGTTGTTATTTGATATAGAGGCCGAGCCATTTAAATCCCATATTATTTAAATGTGCTATTTGATTTTCAAAGTTTTCATATATATTTGAGGCCGAGCATTGTTTGATTTTCAAGTTTTTATATAGATATAAAGGCCGAGCCATTTGAGAGAATGCACTGTTTGTTTTTAATTATTGTATATACACAGTGAATGCGCTGCTTGATTTTGGTGAAAGTATATACACAGTGCAGGGTTTTAGGCATATATGGAGCAGTATAAGAATGATGCCTAAACAAATACACTAGAAAACCAAAAGCCCATTACGAAAATGTTGTTTTCATATGTATTATTTTTTTCCGGACAGAGTTTAGCATGTTGACAGAGATATACAGGTGTTTGATTGTTTGGACAGGGGATTTAAAAACTGTGTTGCTGCATAAAGAGGGTAAACAAAGGCCAAGGAAATTGAATTAAAATTGTTGCGAAAGAGCAAGTAAGCTTCTCTGATTTCGGAATTTGATTTTGGAAAGAACAGTAGTTGTAAATTATTATTGTTAAGATGAAATTAATGACAGCAGAAGCGTATATCCACTGGTTTTCAGAAACAATGGCAGCCAGAGTAGAGCCAAAATTTCAAATAGAGAGCTGGAGGAAGGAAACTATAGAAAAACTTTACCAAGCAGGACTGATAGGCTTTTTGCAAAAGTTTGATGGCCACAGTGAAGAGATAACCAGGGACTTCATAAACAATTACAGTCAGGACCAAACACGGGTAGGAGATCTTATTATTCCTGTGACTTAGGAATATCTTTCCCAAGCTCTAGATCTTCTAATGATAGGTGAAAAATATCACAAAGGCCTGCTCTTCAAGGAGAAAGCATGGACTTTATTCCTTGAAAAGAACCGGAAAGGGACTTTTGATAGAACCAAGGGGATACCAAGGGAATGGTTCAATGAACCATGGGGTGAGTTGGCTCTAGTCATCCAGAAGTTTTTGACTTGTGATAGAGGATATAGTGTTGCCCACCTATATCATATCCGACTCTTACAGCATATAAAGGGAGAAGATAGGATTAACTTGCCATATTTCCTCTTTATAGGCCTCTTGAGAATAATTGAAACAGTGAGACATGAACACAGGCCCAAAGCAGCACAGATTTACCACCAAGGATTGATAAAAATCCTGGTTGAGTATCAAGTGAGATCACAAGGCATAGTTTGGAGGGGCTTCATGACTAGAAACCAGTTTAATGAACAGGTAAATGAAGTGTAGGATAAAGTAGAGCAAGAAAATAGAGGATTGATGAGTTCACCCTTGTATCCCAGAACTAGAGCTAAATAGCAAAGTAACATGGCCATGCAGGAAAATGAAGTAATTGTTATGTCTATTCCTAAAAGATTTAGGAATAAAAGTCCCATTGACATAGAAAAGGAAGTAGACACATATTCTCCAAGGAAACAGGTAGAAAATGACATTTCACAGGAAGTATTTGAGAGGGATTCTTCCTATGATGATGCAGCAGCATCATTAATTAAAACTACACGGGATTTTGAAAAAGAAATCAAATTGGGAAGAATCAGGGACTTAACTGACCAGCTTGAAATTAGTAAAATTGTGGAAAAATAGTTAAAAGAGGCAAACAAGGCAAGTAAGAAGGATAATACTAGGTTGGTCAAGGAAAATGAAATGTTAAAGGAAGAGCTAGGGAGATTAAAACGGAAAAATGATCTACTTTTTAAACAAGCATTTAAATGGTTAAAGGAAAAGAACATGTGGCAGGCAAAGTATGAAAAGCAGAAGGTAAAAGCAGCTTTGTTCAGGGAAGGACATGACTCAGGTTTGAATTGTTTGGTCAGGGAAACACAACAGGAAGCATCTACATGAACCACATCTACTACAGAGAGAAGAAGATCAAAGAGGAATAAGCAAGCATGGGGACATGCTTGATGATCAACAAGGGGGAGATGTTGGCCCTCGGTTTTGGTCTTGTTTTTTCTCTAAGAAACTTACTAATCCATCTATTTATCATCCATTATTAACTTTATTCATCCCATTTTGATGTATTTTATATCCATTCAGGTATTTAATTTTAATTTTTCAAATTCTAAAGTTTTTATGAAAATTTGGTTTTAAGTGCAAAAATTGGCAGATTCAGAAATTCCCGTAATAGCTATATGGTTGATATGGTTGCAGGACACTTGGGAATGAATTGGATGCATGGATGGACAGCTTGGGAACTAGGACTAAGCCAGTTATGCTTAGTTCAAGCAGAACAAGCTTTATTAGGCCCATTTGGTGCTAGTCAATCATGACTAGTCATTCAGAAATCCCATAGAAATAGGGTAGTTTTGAGATTCTATGGGATTGACCATATCTCTTGGGATGGGAGTGATGAATTCGACTTAGATAGATGGATAAGAGTAGATGGGTTTGTTTGAGTGATTTTAGATCAGTTTGTTTCATGAGACTTCTATTTAAAAGCCAAAACTTTGATGGCTTATGTATTGACTTATTATACTTTTATGTTGAGACACTTTTGGATTGGAGACTTAATTTGAAGACTTGTTCTATTGCTCTTTTGTTGTTCAATTATATGAATGTGTGACCGAATTTGAGCTTCTAATATCACTCTTCAAGTGTGCAAAGCAAGGGTGGAGGAACCCCATTCCAAGCTAAGTACACTTCCTTGTTAACTAGTTTCATTTCCTGTAATCTGATTGTTGTAGAACTAGTTTCATGCTTTATTGCAAATTGGTTTATGGTTAATGTATGTTGATTGATTTCATTAGATCTTAACTTGTTCATCATTTTATGGAGTTTTAAAAACAAAGTTCTCAAGTTGAGCACTCCTTCTGTTAACTTGGTGAACTGGAACTAGTTTCCTTTGATTACATGCAAGCAGTTTTCTTATGTGATTTTAGCATTAAGGTGAATGAATTATGATGAAATATATTATGTGTCTCTTAAGTTAGGAGCCTTCTTTCATTGATAATTTATCTATCTTGAGTTCTTAGTCTCAATATCTAATTCATTAAGTAGTAATTGAGGTAGAGGTGGACTTCTTGAGTTAAGAACCATTTCAGTGTTTTCCCTCTTTTCAAACCAAGTGAATTGGAGTTGTAGTATGTATTGCTTTAGTGTTTTTGAAAACTTATCTTTTAAGGTTTGATTACATCTGATATTCATACATAGTGAACTTGCCTCAAAGTGTTACCAACCCGGATTGATAAGAAATATTTGTGTTAATTTCGGTAAACAAATTAGCTCAACAACAGTGGAAAGAAGGTGGCTAACAGAATCACTCGTCATAGTTGTTCCTCAAAATGGTATGTCATGCGGAAAGAGTTATTTTTGCAGACAAACCTAACCTCCCTAGGAGTCTAAGACTCTCTAGTGACAAACAAACCAAACAAGAGCAATCCTTCTCTAAACATACATTATTCTATGAGAAACCAAGTGT
>APFE030852965.1:8092-21832 GCA_000404065.3 Pinus taeda | reverse complement strand
GATGCATGAACCATCTGGAGATGCTCAATACACGTCAAACACTCTTCTAGAAAGCTCTAGAAGTGACCACAAGTAACTTTTTTAAGATGAAACTCGCGCCTTTTGATCTTTACAGGAGTACACACCCATCCCTTGACTTACAGAGCGTACAAGTACGCAGGTACAATGAGCTTGGGATGCGTACACGCAGGCAAGGTAGAGAGAACCTGCGTAACCAGAGTTAAACATGATTTTTATTGACTTTCTCTCTTTTTTGAAGTTTGACATGGAGAGAAGAGGTATAAGGCTTGACAAGGAGGATAATATGACTATTGATGGAGCCATATTAACTGCAGATAGTCATGGTGACAAATTTCAGTGTAACAGGGTAAACAATCAAGTGGAGGTGTATAATCAGCTAAAAGAGTGGAGGTGATGATAAGAACATGACCAAGGCTCAAAAGGCTAATAGTAATGCGATCGCAAAGGTTATTTAACGAGGGTGGATTCATTTTCTAATGAGCTTGAATCTTCAGAAACTATGCTCAGTGTTAGGTTTATTTTTTAACAAGCTTGAACTCTTTGGAAAAATTGCTTGTAATGATAGTCAGAGATGTTCAATTCACCATTAACACTCTGTTCTTTTGACAGTAGTTCTACTTGTTCAATTGCTCCATCAAATTGATTAGAAATGTAAATACATGCTTGAAAAATGAGTTAAAAACCAACATCTTACTTGAATTACGTGAACAGTAACATAAAAGTAGTTTTACCTCTCATTTTTACCATTTCATTCAAATTTGTGATTGTTACAGCTCTGGAGGTGTTTTCGCCCTCGATTTTCATCAGCTAATTTTGGGAGATCTGGTGGACTATTTTCGGTGCCGTCTGGACTAGGTAGGAGCTAACCCTGAGCTCTTCAATTGCATTCTTTCCTTTTATGATTCTGAGCAGCTTTTCCTATTTTTCTAGGCCTCAGGGGTTTGAACAATTCGTTCTCTCCCCATCGCACCTAGTGTACATTGAAAGGTGTGATGCATACTAAGCTGGCCATTGGCTAGTCAGTATGCATCCCACCCCGTACACAGCTAGGGTGCGATTGGCGCAAGGTGGAAAGTTTATGCATTGTTTTTTCATGGAAATCTTACCTCTTTTTGCCCAAATCAGGATCCTAATTGTTCTCTTATTTGTTTTTCAGAGATTCATCGCATCAATATGGTCGTTATATGGCGTGAATGCAAGCATGAAGAAGAGGATATGATTGCCTTACATGATCCGGGTACGGTTACTACATTGCGAAACTGTGGCTTGCTCAAATTCTTCTAGATATCCAACATGAGGAAACAAATCAATTTGTTGCAATATCTTCTTGATGCATGGGATCCTACCGACCAAGTATTCCAGATTAGAGGTAAATCCATCCATTTTACAGTTGAGGATATCTACTTCTTGACCGGGTTATCGAGGCGTGGTGCCCTCTCTCACTATCAGGATCTGCCCATGGGGGTGAATCCATGAGGGACTATATTTGCTGGTTCTATAGAGATGGATCTTAGCTTAGTAGGGATGGCAAGATCAGTATTTGAGACGTCACTAACCGATCCTTGAGGACTATTTTATTCATCTTTGCTAGATTGGCTAGTAGCTCAGCTCTTCACTTGGCCAATAGGTCCTATATGCATTATGTCTTGGAATGCCTTGAACCAAAGGTATTCAACTGGTGTGATGCAGTACTTCTGGTTATAAAAGAACAAATTTCCAAGGTGAAGAATGGAAGATCCAAGAACTTTGGTTATGGTTCTATTCTAACCACTTTTGCCTTGGAGAGGATCCCATTGATGCAGCCACAGTACATTTCACTCAGACTGCCAGCACCGAGGGAACCACAGATGTAGAGATGGGTTGATTTTATGGTTGCACATGCTGGTTAGTCGCAGATTAAGATCTAACCATATCTTTATTTATTTCTTTTATAATTTTCTTGTGTTTTTTAAATGTTATCAAGACTGATCAAACCCATATATTTGTGCAGATATTAGACTAGTTCGACCAATAGCGCACTCGAGGGTAGCAGCTATCATTCCAGCAGGAGAGGTTGTAGGGAGGGTTGTCCTTCGTGATCTAGACATAGCAGAGACCCTTGCAGTATTGTAGGATCAGATTGAGGGTCTCACCCTTGGTATTCAGGATGTGAGGACCGACGATTTACCTCTAAAATTATAGCACCATACCACTGGCGTGCCGAGTCGATGGACTAGGCTCTTACATATGATCGCACAAGTAGTCACTTGTTATCACCAACACCATCAATCTAGGGTACTTTCCTACATTTTTGAGTTTTTGGGTCGTATGACCGATTTTTTCCTCGACACAGAACATTTAAAAAAAAATTATAAACAGTTATATATATTTTTAATTTTCGAAGTTTTATTTTGGTTAAGTTATATGATCGTGATGCAAATGTTGACTGAAATGCTTTTTCTTTTATAAATGCTACAAATGTCTATCTAACACATAATTCTCTAATGAATCAATTAATGTGTTTAAGTTTATGGAAATGTGTTGATATTTAATAGAATCAAACTGCCTTTCCAAAATCCTAACCCTTAGGAACATACGATAGATAGCTGAATTCCGAACGGAATAAACGCCAGTAAGTTGTAGGATGGCAAGTTGCGAGTCTAACCAGAAAACAAGTCGGCGTATGCCAGGTGCGATGACATCAGAGAGAAGCTCTATCAACACATTGTACTCAGCGATGTTGCTCATTGACTGACCAATACATACCCCTCTAAAACTCACTAACTCGCCGCTTGGATCAAAAATGGCCTAGGCTGCAGAAGATAGGTTCCTCTATGACTAGCTTCGTCAGCATATCCAACAAATGATTCCAATAGGTTCGACATCTGCAACAAATGTAAAAGTGCATTACCTAACCAAAATGATCACTCTTGATGAAAACAAAAATGTAACAAAAGCATATAAAGAGATTAATACACTCGATCAAGCATAGTAATGCTTAAGGTAAAACCCATTTTGGGGTTGCAACAGTGGAATCCCATCATAATCTACTAGCTCATAAGCTCCTTTTGCTAATACTCGCTTAACAATGTAGGGGCCCATCCACAATGGTTGGAACTTACCTGCTCCAAATTTATCGGATTCTTGATCGTAAAGTAAGACCAGGTCACCTTGTGAGAAGACACGGGGTTTGACATTTTTGTCAAACTGAGCCTTGACTCATTTCTTATGAGCCTCGTTAGCCAAGGCGTCGTCATGACTGGTTTCATCCAATTGGATTAGTTCCAAGAAAAGAGCCTCTTCCTCTGAAGTTTTGGGGAGAAGGTCGATTGCGAGATTGAGAGATGAAATTTCACACTGAATCGGTAAACTCCTTTAGAAAATTCCCAAACTTGCTTTTTCACAATATCAAGAGAAATGTGCACCTTGACAATTTCCCGTCCATGAGCTAATGCTACTTCATTAATCCTTTTCTCTGTATGTAGAGACAATTTATCTAGGCTTTGGGAAAGGGTCTTATCATTTTCTGCCAAAGTAGTCACATTGCTATTTAAACACACTGTATTTTAATCTTGTTTTTGCAAGATTCATTCAAGCATAAGCTTCATTTCTGAATTAGCAGTTTCTACCTTTTCAAATCTGGATCTAACAAATTTTTCAAGACTAGACAGAGCCAAATTGGTCCAGTTTGTGGCAGCAATTGAGTCTTTTGCTACCAAGGATGAATCATCAGAATGAGATGGAAGTAATTTGTACAATTTTCCATCTTGTCCCCTTATAACAAAATTCTTCCAAGGGGGGATTTCCATATCAGTTTCTAAAATAGAACCATCAGGGAGTTCTCATTTATGCTTATTTGGAGTCCTAGTTCTTATCATATTTACATGAAGCTGGGAACAAATTGTTTTTATTAATTCTTCTCATTTAGTTCTGATATTTATCAGAGTTCTTGGAATGTTAGGCTTAGACAACATTGTCTGGATTTTTGGATGGAATTTTGGAGCCTTCAAAGGAGGAGGAATTATTACAGGGTTTTCTTGCATTTTTTCTTCTACAAATTTTTCTTGGTCCTTGACTCTTTTTTGTTTTGCTTGATTTCTGAATTGCTTCATCAAGGATTGTTCTATTATATTTGTAGAGGGATAATACCATTCATAGAATGATATCGATTGATTTTGTACCTTCATCCAGTTTTTCCAATTTTCAACATTCTGTCTATTGAAGGCAGGTCGATCATCTTTTGGCAGAAGTCTAACTTCTTGAATATACAAATGTTCTTTTTCATGGGTGAACATGTCCCAATTAAACATTTTCTTTTTCCAGGCATCTTTCGGATCATATGGGTCGATACCTTTAAATATTTTTAGAAAAGCAAGTATCTCTGAATTAGAGGGGATTTCAACATGCTTTGGTATTTTATCAATTGGATTCTTCCTGTATCAAGGAATAGGAGACGATTCTATATACCCCAGGCCAAAAGAAGGAGAACCCAAAATAGTATGTACAAGTTCCTCTTGAGGATTAAAAATGAAACATGTTTATAACTTTCTTCAGATGACTCAGAGGACGGAATAAACTTGACCATGTTGATTCAGTGTCAATATGAAGACTCACTGTGAGGAGTAGGGGATTCTGAAGAGAATTGAAAAAAAGTTTTTGAACAATGAGGATGATCACATATTGAGCTAAATACAGGATTTGGATTTGGACTAGGCTAAGTAAATAATTTTCGAAGTGATTCAAAGACAGTCAGATCTATTACAATTTGTTGTGGTGGTTGTGACTGTATCGGATGAAGTTGGTTTCTCACAGAAGTAGGAATTGTGGAGACAGAGGGTCCACCACGTTCAGCTGGCTGATCTCTGGGAAATCTTGTGATGACTTGACCATCAACTTCTGTAATGATGGACTGGGCTGTAGAGATGGGTCTACAGACAGGTTTTGATCAATTTGTTACCCAATCATCTGGAGGACATAGCTCTTTGCAAGATATGGAGACTGGAGTGAGAGGATTATAGGTAGAGTCATATTGGATTAATATCACATCACCATCTTCAGGTGAATGCAGAATAGCTGGAATTGTTGTGTTATAGAATCGCACACAGGTAATAAAAAATATGGTCATATTTTTGGATTTTGACTTGAAATGTTCATAGCCTTTTCTTTGTACTCCTAAGGTTAAACATTTCAAAATATGAGGGTCATTTAAGGCAACAGAAAAATCAGGATATACATCGTACTGGATCGGACCATCAAACAGATTGGTCTCGATTCCACCAATCAAAGCTTTTGTAAATACTGTCCATCGATTGTCAAGTAAGGCTGAAAATACATAGGCTTGCTGACCCTTTCTATGCAAAACATTTTGACCTACTCTCACCATTCCCACATGGACATATTGGTAGCCATGTTTAATGGTGGCTTGGATATGACGAGGTTTAAGGAGAGGAACAGTCATCATGACATTGAGATTTAATTCATTTTGGACAACTTTTTCCCTTATTTTTATCTGACTGAGGGCTTTTAAATGAAAAGGGGAGATGCCCCGGTAAACTTCAGTGGGAGACACTGGAGGTAATTTCCAATCAACAGTAGGATTGGGTTCTTCTTTATCTATACAGGCAGAATTTCCCGATGTGGATTCATAATGATATAAACCATCTAAACCCGATCTTCAATTATCTTCAGTTTGTAATGATTCAAAATGTTTCGAACCAAACATTCCCATATAAATTTTAGAAGCATCCATTATGAATAATATGATGACAGGATAAATACCCGTTCAAAGACTTGCAGAATGATATCAAGAAGAATTGTGGCTTCCTTTTGTCAGAGAAATTGTGGCTTCCTCACGTAATGAATTCTCATCCAACATCTTCAACGCCTTCAACGCCAACACATGGCAACACAGGCTACAAATGCTATTCAGGACTCAAGCGAATTCGCAATCCACTCAAACAATATCTCACATACAAAATCCACTCAAACAAAACCTCCTATGATACCACTTTTACAGGACCTTTCACAGATATCATTGAATACAACAAGGTTGTGGAAATTTGAATAGAAATTATTTTATTCATATATGGGTGCGATACCTTGAGACAAATGATGAGGAGGAGGACCTCCAGGTTATTGTAGATGAGATAGAGGCAGAGGAAGAAATGGAGGAAGACATCCAGCTGGTGTGCACTACAAAAAAACTAATCGAGTACGTTCCTCCACTGAAAGGCAAAGCTAAGGTACCCAAGGATTTTGATGCGCTAAGAGCGCACTCCAAACCCCGCTCCTCCTAGATGGAATTATATTTGAGGGCTTAGCCCTGGGACGCATTCCAAAAAAGAAATTTGAAGACTAGGATCATGCAGACAGTGAAAAGTTCCCATATTTGGAGACTAAGAACCTCATGAAACAAAGTAAGGAGGGGTTAGTTACAGTGCTAGAGCCAAAAAAAGGGTTGCACAGTGTGGAGAAGGTCGAACTACTCCACCTACTATGGATTCTGCACTTTCACCAGCACCTATCATGATCTTTGTCATCAGGAAGCTGCTTTTCTTGGTGCACGATGGGTACTTATGGTTGGAGGAACCTATTCCCATCACAACAAAGCTTATCCATATGGTTTCTTTGCTTCCTTGTAAGGGAAAGGACCCCATGGAGATAGCTGGCAAAAGTAGAGATTTGGTGCTCGTATAGGCCATGAAGAAGAAGTACAAACTAGAAAAGAAGAAGAGAGTCAATGCAACCAGTATCATTAAAGATAAAGGAGTGGGCGTAGCCACCCAACTGCTAGCTGGGAAGGTGATGAGAAAATGTTGTGGAGACAAGGTACTAGCATCAATTGTTGTGATGGCAGAACAATGCACGGAGCTAGTCGAATTCAACTGGGCCGAATTCCTCTGCTGAGAATTCCTAAAGAGCTGCAAGGAAGCTCAGGAGTAGGGCAAGACCTTCCACTATGTGTGGTTGCTCTTGTCTATCCTATTGGTGACAGGGTAACTCCCTGAAGATAGTCAGTTCCCTCATATTGAACAAGACTTGCCAAAGGCTACAAAATATGCATCACTTTGGGCTACAAAGGATGCCACATGGATCCGAAAAACTAAGATCTTCTGGGTGCTCATGGAGGGGATCATCCAAATATGGATTAAAAGGAGGCGGCACCTATCCCCCACAGTGTACAATAGTCTACAGAGCTTTGTAGACTTCAAGGCAAATATGCACAATGTGTATATCAAGGCGCATAAGGATTTGGTGTAGAACTGGACCAAGCTTCCTTTCATTGCAATTAATGATGCCATCTTCTTCGTGCTCGAATCATGGCCTTCCAAGTAGCATGCCCCAGATCTGACAGAGTAGGATAAAACAATGGCACAAAAGTAGAAGGATGCCACCAAACTGCATATCAACCAGTTGGCCCAATAGAAGTGCAACGAATAGTTGGCCATGGAGGTAAGAGCTACTCGCGAGGTAGCAAAGGCAGCCGCAGAGTAGGCCAAGGCCACCAACAAAGTAGTAGAAACATAGGAAACAGGGGCCACCATGATGCAGGAGGAAGGGGGCCCAAACTTGTCCACAAGACAAGGAGTAGAGGACATAGCAAAAGGCGCAGACCTAAGCACAACATCTACATAGCTGAAACGGCTATGCATTATGGAAAGATCAGGCCCACGAAAGAAGGCCAAGGATTCCAAAATGGACATTGAGCCAATTACATTGACAGAGGGTGACCTCTATAACGTCGATGACACAATTCATGAGGTCACTTGAGAAGCACTTCAGGAAGCTATGACGAAGCAACAAAATGTGTTGGGGGCCCTAAGGGTACAATTGTAGGAACTTCAGGTGTGGGCCCCATAGGAAGGAATAGTAGCCACCTACGGTGTCGCAGGTACATCAACAGCGGAGTAGCTACTGCACGCAAAAATGGCCAACACCATAGTGTTGTCGGAAGGAGCGCTAACAGCAGAGAGCGAGGAGGACAGAGCCATAGTGGGCCGAATCAAGGGACTTGGCCTAAATTTGGCTGCCCTTCCGTGGGACACATTGTACCCGTTGCAGGACATCATCACAATAGAGCTAAGCACATGGGAAGGCCGCGTGATCCAGGTATTGAGTGAGAAAAAGATCAACATCAAACAACTCAGCCTATGACATGACAAGCTAGTGTCACAGAATCTGCAGATCACACAAACAATGGATGAAGTGTGTCGGTGTGTTCCATAATTATCCATCATTGCAGACATACCAACCAAGATGTGGATCCACTATCTGTCAAGTGGAGTCCGAAGCACGCTTAAGGAAACAACATGGGTACAACTGGAGCTAAACCTCTATATTGCTGAGTTGCGGATGAAGGTGCAACCTTCCACTCCTCCAGAAGTCAAAGAACAGTGCGTTAGTGCGATTTAGATAGGATTGGTAGAAATTGGAAGGGTGGTGCAGAAATGGAACAATATGTTTGACCAAGCATTCGATGTCCTCACATCCTTGCAGGAGGACCCCAACATACAGTGCCTGGAAATCAAGGCACGTGAACTGCAGCAGAAGTATGACAATATCAGGGGAATGGTGCAGATAGTCGTCCTCACCCAACGGCTGGCTAAGATGTAGCAGGCCAGGGCACTGAAGGAGCAGGTGGATGCTGCAAGACAGAAAGAGGCCCTTCTCAAAGCATACATCCAGCCTTGGATTGATGAGGCCTTCACCATTACGGCCAAGATTGAGCGAAAGCTCGTGTAGATGCAGGGACTATATGCACTAAGACAGATAGCGGAACCTCATAAGGAAGCAACAGAGGAGCACATGTAGTAGGTACAACAAATAGAAGAATAGTGCACTGCGAACCTCCGGGCAGTACAGGAACGGTTGGAGGGGCTTCGTGCCAAGATCGCCACACCAGTAGAGTGACTCAAGATGAGTCACAATGATTGTGTTGGGGGCTTGTTGGGCATGGAATCCCCCCACAACAGGTTTTGGGGCTAAAGGCCCAAGGTTTGGTCAAAGGATTAGTAAGACTCCATGAATTGCATGCGCGGAGCACAAAGTAGAGGTTAAGTCATAGGGTTGTCCTCCTTAAAGCAATGTGATCTAATGTAAAGTCATGTCGGCCTACCCATGGTCCATGGACAATGCGATTGTATAAATAGAGTGAGGCTATAAGTTGTAAAGGGAGGAGAAGATAGAGAGTGGTGAAGGAATGGTTCGAGCTTAGAGTAGGATTCTAAGTGCATTGGGTCATAGTAGTAGGAAGAGGCTTTGCAGCTGAGTCCGCAGAGGCCTAGTAGAGTCCGCTACTAAGTGCATAGGGTGGTGACAATTTTGTAAGCAATATTGAAGATTAAATAAGGAGAAGTTGATTCCTATTTCTGTGTAATTGTTGTGCATTAATTTCTTTATGTTTGTATTTGTTTATGTATCACACGCACTGATATGATTGTTGAATATGTTGTAATAACAATAAATCTTACACACACAAGTTAATTAATTGGCTAATTAGCAAGGAACTTGGGTATTATACATGTCATGCCCCGAGTAGGACTACGCGGAAGCCGCACCATAGGTTGGGAAGCGATGGCAAGTGCACGTAGCAACAGGTCAAACCGCGGACCTCCAGAAGCCCCTCAGACATCCCAAGGGTGTGGAAACCTAGTTCTAACACCCTCCCATACTACTTCAGGTGAGACCTCAGTTTATGCTCCGTAGACTATTACCGAAAGGGCTAGTAGTACCAGGATTTGCTTGGCTAAATCACCTCTAAACCTGGGTCAGGCCCATATAAACCAACATATGGCTTCTACCCACTTGGTAAAATAGTCTGTAGCAATTAAAATCCATCTATGTTGATTACTTAATTGTCGATGAATTTCCCTTATAAAGTCCAACCCCCATTATGGAAAAGGAGCATGAACCAATATTAGAACTAAAGGAAGTGTTGCCAGTTTTTGTTTCCCTGCAAATAATTGGCATGGTATGAAACTTCTTACTCTTTCTCCAACTTCTTTAAAAAGTGTGGGCCAGTGTCCTCCAGGCATAGTGTCCACCACAAAACCTTGCATGGAACTGATATATAATTCCCTCTGTTTCATTTTCAATTAAACAAAGAAGAAGGATATTAAGAGTGTCTTTCCAATATAGATTAGCATTGATAATGTAGTATTTTACCGCTTTAAGCTTAATGGCTTTTCACTTCTTCAAGTCAAGATCAGCTGGACATTGAAAATCCCTAAGAAACTGCACAATATTGGAGTACCAATTAGAGAGTAGATAATTATGATCTATGTGAACAAAAATGATTTGATCTGAAGAAAGATGTTCTTATGGGTTCTGCCTTTCTATAATAGGAGGACGTTCTCATGGATTCTCCCGAGATGAAATTGAGGAAGGTTCTTGTGGATTCTCCCAAAATGAAATTCAGGAAAGTTCTTGTGGATTCTCCCAAGATGAAATTACAGAAACCAGATTTATCCCCAATACTTTACAATTGGCTTCAGCTAACAATTTGGCTAGGCCTTAGCCTTTTACTAGCTTTGTGGTCTTAATTTCAAGGTCAAATTCAAGGATTTTAACAATCCATCTTCCACTTCTTCCATCAGTATCAGGATGGGTCAAAACCATTTTAACAACATGATTAGGGACATAGGTTGTAATGTGTGAATGTGAGACATAGGTTATAAAGGCTTTAAGGGCTTGAATTAAGGCATAAGCTTGTCTTTCAATAATATCATACCTAATTTCAGGATCGCTCACGACTTTGGGAAAGAAGGCTATAGGGTGGTCATCTCCATTTTTGTTTTTCTGTAAATTACAGTAGCTAAGGTTGTCTCAGATGCAAATGAAAATATGCTAAATAGTGAAGAATAATCAGGATTGGCTAATGTAGGAGCTTTAGATATAGCCTTTTTGATCTTATCAAAAGCATATCTAGCAGAAACTGTCCATTTCACTTCATTGTTTTTCTTCAGCATATATGTTATATCCTTAACTATCTATGCATAATTAGGAATGAACCTTCTCAGAAAATTAATCTTTCCAAGGATGGTTTGTATCTCTTTCTTATTCCTTGGTAGAGATAGGGTATGAATAACTGAAACTCTCTTTCGGTCAATTATAACTCTCTCCTTGGAGATTATATGCCATAGTAATTTCCCTTCCTTACAACAAATAAATATTTCTTTGGATTGATGGTATGCTAAATTTCCTGCAGTTGTCAAAAACATTGCTCAAATGTTTTAAATGATTTTCATCAGAAGCAAAGATAGTTAAATCATCTAAATAAATAACAGTAAATTTAGATGTTTTACCTACAAATGCTAGATACATGGCTGTCTGGAAAGTGGCTCTAGCATTGGTGAACCAAAATGGCATTCTAGCATACATAAATGTATCCCAAGGAGTGGTGAAAGCAGTTTTGTCTTGGTCAAGTTGACTTGCCATGATCTAGTTGTAACCAGAAAATCCATCTAACATAGAAATTCTATTTGCACCTAAAAATTTCTGCAGTAGATGATCCATTATGCCTGGGATGATCCACTATGCCTGGGATGAAGATGTAATATTTTTTGGTCATCATATGTAAATTTCTGATGTATTCCACTTGGTTGGATGGATGATCCCCACTTGGTTGGGTGATGGATGTATGTACTAATTAGTATTATGGTGATAGGAAGGTCTCGGTTCTTCTTCAAGAACATCTTTTTGCAGATCTTGCCTACAGTCAGGGGGAGCATGGTGAGCACAGAAAATTTCAGCATATATACTCAGGGGGAGCACAACCCTTTGCCCTTGATGACAAAAGGGGAGAATTGGATCTTGGTGTTGCCATCAAGTCCAAAGGGGGAGATTGTTGGCATTATGGCACAGGTTTGGAGCTATGGCATAGGTGTTGTCCTTGATGGCAACCCTCTCTGGTAACAGATCTCAGTTCAGGCACTCAGAAAGTAGAAAAAGTCATATACACAGGTTCATCTAGACAAAGACGCGTATACACGCGGGTTATACTTTACAAAAGCGCGTATATATTGGTGATCATTCTTTTGGTCCATGGCAGTTAGATCTTGGAACTTGAACCTATGTTTTGGACCATGGCGTCTCGTCAATTGTGCCGATCCACAGTTTTTGAGTTCATGGTATTGAAATGTTATGGTTTTGGACCATGGTATTGGGGAAGGCCTAGGGCTATAAAAGAGGAAGGAGATCTTGTGACAAATCACCATTTGGATTATTATTGAAGATCTGAAAAGTGTTAGAGCTGGTATATTGGATGGTGATGCAGATCTGGATCTGGAGGAAGGAGGAACCTTAGCACAAAAGGAAGGATAAGGTCTATTCATGGGTCATAATCTCTAAGCCTAAATGATAGTATCTCTGTATGATTTTGATCTGCTTAATGTGGCGCTTATCTGATCTATAAGTTTGATAATCTGGGTTATTTAGTGATTGAATATCTGGAAGAGTGTATTGTTCTTTATAGATCTGTACGCAGGTTCAGTGAAGCGAAGGCGCATATACACGCTGCTTCGGTGAAGTAAAGGCGCGTATACGCAGGTTGTTCCATATGCAGAGGCGTATGCATGCAAGTTTCAGACTGTTAAAATTGCGTATATGCTTTAAGTTGTGATCTAGCCGTTTCTGCTTATTGCTGCTGGGTTTTTGGGTTCTATTTCTGCTATATGGTTTCTGGTACAGTTTTTTTTGTACAGCTGTCAGAGGAGTATCTACTTGTTTCAGATCAAGTTGGTGGAAAGGAGATTGGTTGATTCTTGATGACTGTTTGATGTTCATGGATCCAGTTTGAAAATTGATGAAAAGTGGTCCCTGGAAGAAAGAGAAGGTTGTAGCCTTCTGTAGGCCAGCACCTACGTATCTTGGCTAGTACAAAAGCAAAGGGGGTTGTAGCTCCCTTCCAGGAAAGCTGGAAAACGAGAGAGAGTTGTAGCTCTCTGCAGGTTGCAGCCTGCGTACTGGTAAAGGACTGCACCAGTACATTGTAAACAGAAGTTTCTAATTTAAAGAAAGATAGAGACGAATTGTAGCAGGTGGTTTTCACCCACATTGGGTTTCCACCTTATTTCTGGTGTTTCTGTGTGTGATTATCTTTCTGCTCTATTTTACTGTCTCTGGATACTGTTATTTGGTTCTGCATCACTGACTAACAATCATCATCTGAAAGATTAAGTAAAGTAAAAGCATGTTCTGTATACGTGGGTTTCCTTCTTCATAATCGCGTACATACGCTGTTTTATTAAATTAAAGTAGCGTACAACAGTTGTTTTGAAAAAGAATAATTATCCTGATAATACTGATTCACCCCCGCTCTCAGTATTATTCTCAACAATTGGTATCAGATCAGGTCCTTCTGAAGAAGCTTGATCGCTTGAAGGAAGATCTTTCATCATGAGCAACTACGAGAAGGAAGCATCTATCAGACCACCGGTTTTTGATGGGACAAACTTCAATTATTGGAAGGTAAGAGTTACTGCCTATCTTCAATCTCTTGGTACAGAAGTTTGGAATATTGTAGAGACAGGATATGCTTTTCCTTCAACTACTCCTACAGATGCAGACGAAAAAAAGAAGTATGAAACAAATGCAAAAGCAGTCAGTACCCTATTAGGATGTATATCTCAAACTGAATTCATGAAGGTAATGCACTATAAATCCCCAAAAGAGATATGGGACAAAATTGTCACAAGCTATGAAGGAGATGAACAAGTAAAGCGTGCCAAACTTCAAACTCTT
>APFE030852963.1:13917-26877 GCA_000404065.3 Pinus taeda | reverse complement strand
TTGGTGTCCCACAAGCGATCATCACTGACCATGGGCGCCATTTTTGAAACGTCATGATGACCGAACTTACAGGCCAGCTTGGTTTGCGCCATGATAGCTCTACTCCTTATTATCCACAAGCCAACGGTCTGGTTGAGTCTATCAACAAAGTTCTGGTTATCATGATCCGACGAATCATTGGTATTCATCGGTCAAATTGGCACAACATGTTATTTTCAGTGCTATGGGCATACCGAACCTCAGTGAAAACATCAAGAGGGTTCACTCCTTTCCAGCTAGTTTATGGCTTGGAAGCTGTGTTGCCCATTGAATGTGAAATCCCATCACTTCAAATGGCTATCGAATTACTTCCAGCTACTTCCGAAGAGGAGAAGCGTTTATTACACTTAGCTCAATTAGATGAGACTCGACGTGATGCTGCATTGGCAATCGAGACTCACGCGAAACGGATGAAAGCTCAGTATGATAGAAATGTGACCCCTCGAAGTTTTTCGGAAGGAGACCTAGTGCTATTATATGATCAAGCTAACGATAAACTATGTGCTGGAAAATTCGTTCCTATGTGGCATGGGCCCTACATTGTCAAGTGAAAGCTAGCAAAAGGGGCCTATGAGCTAGTTGATTTCGACGGGGACTCTTTGGGTAAACCCAGAAATGGACTTTACCTAAAGAGGTATTATGCTTAAATGATAGGTATGGAGAATTTTTAGTTAGGTTAGTTTTTCTTTCTAGCTGGTGTGTTTGTTAGTTTAGACAGTGTGCTTAGCTTAGAAAGTGTGTTTTCATCGTTATTCTGGCTTATCTTAGTTTTACTCTTGATATTACAGATGTCCATGCCTCTCCAAACGTACGTTGGATTTGCTGATGGTTCTTGTCGTAGTACACGGAATATCTCTTCCGCAGCTTGGGTTATCTATTCGCCCTCTGACGAGTTAGTTTCTATGCATGGGGTGAGCCTCGGTCAAACAACAAACAACATTGCAGAATACAGTGCAGTGATTGAGTTATTGTTTGAATCTATTTCATTTGGGATTCGACGTTTGATTGTGAGGTTAGATTCAGAACTCGTTGTATTACAGCTTAATAGATTTTATGCCATTAGAAATCCTGTGTTATTAAGATTGTTTTTGAGAGTGTGTCTCTTGGAATGTGAATTTGATTACATTGAATATCAACATATTCCAAGGTCTCTAAATACATTAGCAGATGCAATTGCTTCTCGAGTGTTAGAAAGACATTTGCGATAATCATACATGTAAATTTAAAAACATTTCATCACACATGTTTAACAAAATAAGCCGGTAAATAATGATATATATAGATAGAGTGTGTCAAAAAATATACATCGTCTTCGATCATAGGTTGAAAAACACCTTATGATAGGCAAAAATGATAAGTACAAAAAACCAAAATGTCACATGTGTCTACAAAGTGACCATCCAATCACTGGTGGTGCTCCGTATATGACACCACTGCATGGGCTACCCTACACAAGAACCTCCTAAAAGGTCCTGGGACTGCGACTACATAGCGCTGAAGCCTAATAGGAATATCATCTATGGTAGTCTCTGGTATATCTGCCGTCAGACGCTCTAGATCCTGCTCCAACTCAGCTAGCGTCTCTGCAGCCGCGTCCTGTGGGACCGGTATCGGTGCAACTGGATGTCTCCTCTCGAAAGGCCAGAGATTGGCTGGACGCCGTGGACCTACATCTGCATTTTGAAAATTTTTATTGTCAGTTTTGAGACAATATTTAAAAACAAAAAATATAGATAATTTAAAATACTTGTGAAAAATGAAATACCTCTGTCATCCCATTGTTCTCCTTGTGGAAGAACCATGTCTGGATCTCCACGAAAATCCATTCCGGCATAAGGAAAATTCTGAATGGAAAAGACTTGGTTCTCCAACCAGTGAAAGTAACCTGCAGGAAATCGGATGACTCCCGCTCCCTCATCAGGATGCCGGGCCATCACCGCAACCCATCGCATCAACTTCAGCTCCCGAGGAGGCCCAACATCAACTGTGAGATGCTGTGGGATCAGCATCGGAACTCTCTCTAAGGAAAAGATCACAACCAAAGGCCCATACCCAAAAGTCTTTGATTGCCTGTTCTTTGCCCTAGTCAGCTGGCCCTTCATATTGGCCAGCACAGTATCGCATTAGTTGAAAATGGTGCCTCGGTAGCAATCAATCGCCATCTGCATTTGGGACTCGGTGGCAAGGTGTAAAGCAGCTGCGCCGCAAAGTCTGGTAACTGTAAAGGCAATCACCATAAGTTCAGGTCGGGATATGAATTTGATTTCTATCCCCTTCTCCTGGTTTTGATTGTTACACCACTCTAGCCGGAGACTAGCAAGGGATTGGCCACCCGGCCTAGTCCCGAATAGAGACAGGTGCTCACCCCTGTTAGGAAAACCAGAGAGAAAATATATGTTTGAGGGCTCTATCTCGAGCTGGTGCCCTCCGATGTAAAAGCATTGATCCTGGACGTTCCACCTTTCGACCAGCCACTCTAAGAATGGCACCTGGGCCCTCATGCCAAGTATGGCCTAGTATTTGTAAAGACCGCATGCCTTTAAAGCATCAATGGAAGGTTGATGATTTATCGCGGCCAAATCGACATCTTTGTGTTCTCTTTTGCGCCAATCAAGCATGGTGGGCAATCTACACACCAGAAAACATCCATTAGAATTCATCAAATCAAAAATTAATGGTTTAATATTGAGATTGGGGGTTTTAAATTCACTTTATACGGAGTACGCATCCTGCTTTCAGAAAACAGAGCATGGGTACGCGGCTGTTCTGAAGGCAGGCTACGTACTCTGGCCATTTTCCCATTAACGAAAATGTCGGGGTACGCACGTCACCCATGGGGTACCTGCGTACCCCGAAAAGCGAATCTCAAAACCCCAAAGTCCCCAAAAAATCAAACTAGGGCTTAAAATGAAATTTTAATCGGATGAAAACAAAGAGGAGGATGTTGTGAAATACCTAAAAGAGACAGCGCTCGATTCCGACAGTCGGATTCTCCGCAAAGTCCACGGGAAGTTTCTTGCCAAAAGCCCTTTTCTCTCCCTCAACAGTAAAATGGTAAGAATGACATGGTCAAAAGTCTTTTTATAGGTTTTTTGGATAAATAAATGCTCAATTTGTTTATTTTTCACCATGGAAGGATATTTTTCAATGTATTTTTGCCTATCCTAAACAGGTATGAGTAATGTGTTGTTTTTGTGCAGGACAAAAGGATTTCCAGGGAAAATTGTCATTTTTCATGAACCAAAACATCCGAGTCATCTTTTAAGCCCTTTTCTAACTCCTAAAATATGAAAAGATTGCCGAGTGTTTCTTTTACACTCGTTAAAACGGAATTAAAAGATGGTACCCTTATAGCCCTTTTCTGACCGTAAAAATAGGAAAAGATTGCCGTATTTTTATCGTTTCAAATTCGATACTAGAAATAAAACGACGTGTCCTTGATCGCTTTTTACTTTTCAGGTCAAAGACACTAATCATGAAAGTACTCCTTGGTCCCAAGATCAAGCGGTTCTCCTAGGTATTATTTTATACTTTTTCGGGCTTGGGAGACAAATTCACGAAAAAGTCCAATCTGGAGTCTTCTTAAGTTTTTCAGACTCTCTAAAATTGAAAAACGCTGAGTTTCTCCTATACTGGACTCGTTAAAATTTCATAGTAAAGGACCTGTTCAATTACAGACAGGAACGGACCACTCCTTCTTAGGGTTCAAATCAAAACTAAGTTGGACTCATCCGAAGGATGAGCTTATAATCAAGCATATGTTATCCTCCTCAAGCTTGTAAAAAATAAAGAGGCACTTGCCAGAAATGGTGGGGGAAAAGAGAGAAGAATGAGCCTTTTTGTTATCATTTTGTCTCAGAAAAAACCTTATTACCACTCTTGGACACGACACTTTTCATTCACCTGGGTTGGGAAATCCTTTGCCTCACAGTTGATCAAACCACATTGAAATTCTTCAGCTCGGTTCCGGGTATTAACTTTGAGTCATTCGTCACCAAGCCATCTGTTGTGTCGTTATGTGTTCAAGATGTCTGCAAACAAAACATTCAACTACAAAATACCTATCATCCATTTTATCATCCTTGAGTCAGTCCTTACAGCAACATTTCTTCAACTTGAACTATGATTTCGTGCTGTGGGCTTGCCTGCGACAGGTCACTTTCTATTGACATCAGCACATTATCTAGAGAGTTGACTTAGAAATCGTCAGTACCTTGAAGTCTGCATGCATCAATGGCAGGTTTCTCGCCTTCGACGTCAGTTTTCATCATTGACTTGCGATCGAAGGATTCCATGAAATGTTCGACATCGACTCATTCATTCACATCTCATGGATTGTGCTAGGTACTGTGAGAACCATTGACAGCACTGGTGGTCTCTCTCACGCTTGTTAACAGTTTACGTCATTGACTAGTAATCAAGTGGTTTCTACCATGTTCGACATTGACTCATTTATTCACATGGCTAGAATCATACCAATTCGGGAAGTAGAGATGAAGACCCTGGATCTAGTTTCCACCATCCAGGCTGCGAGGAGTTTTGTATTCATTATATTGTAGACCAATTATAAAAAGATGGCTGCATCCATACTGTGTCTACATGAGTCTATGATTATGATGTACTATGAAATCATTCCTGTATCAGAGTAGTAGTTAGTCTGTTAGTTAAAAGTTTTTGATCTGAGTATGGGAATGCCTACCTCAGCGATGATATAATCTTATACATGTATTTTGTGTTGAAAATTGCAGGTTCTGACTGGGATCTCCACGAGATAATCCTTGAAATGATAAAGTACTTCACCCTTCCTAGATGATATAAAACCCTAATCTATTACAGGCTTCGCACTTTAGGGGGCAATCTGTTACACTAAAATTTGTCACCATGACTATTTGTAGTTAGTATGGCTCCATCAACAGTCATACTATCCTCCTTGTCAAGCCTCATACCTCTGCTCTCCATGTCAAACTTCAACAAAGAGATAAAGTCTTTAAAAATATATTTATCTCTGGGTACGCAGTTGCTCTCAACTTTACCTGCGTGTACGCAACCCAAGTTCACAATACCTGTGTACTTGTATGCTCTGTATGTAAAGGGGTGGGTGCATACTCCTGTAAAGGTCAAAAAGCGTGAGTTTCATCTTAAAATAGTTACTTGTGGTCATTTCTAGAGCATTCTAGAGGCTTGTTTGACGTGTATTGAGCGCCTCCAGATGGTTCATGTATCCCTATAAAAGAGGAACTTATCCCATCAAGAGGGGAGCTACCCCATCCAAAGAGGAGCTTATCCCATTGATGGTGGACCTGATTAACTTCCTCTAGAACACTATAAATATAGACATTGGGCCAGAAGGAGGGAGGTTGAAAGCTGAATATTCCTAAGGGTAGATGCTGCTGAAATTAGAACTTCCTTGTAGAAGCTTGTGAGGAGAGATTCCCATCCTTTCTTGTTTCATTTGGAAGTGGGTGAGCTTATCAAAGTAAAGGAAAACTCTTGCTGGACCCTGGGAGGAACTTGCACAACACCAAGGCTCAGGTTGTAATGGTTTCTTTTGTTTCCTATTAATACAAATAAGTCCATTCTTCTCAACAATTTGTTATTAATGAGTTGTTTCATATACTCCTTGGTCTGTATGTTGAATATGTTTTATTTTATGAGATATTCAGGTGCTATTTAATCGTTTGATTGTTAGTGATTGCAGGTTTCGAAGTGAAGGAGGAGCTCATCCGGATCGACGAGACTGGATTACTACAACAACGTTGGACTACAGGTAGGATCTAAACACTTGATTTCTTGTATGGTAAATGCATGTTTAGAGAAGGATTGTTCTTAATTGTCTTGTTTGTCACTAGAAAGCCTTAAGCTTCTAGGGAGGTTGGTTTTGTCGGCAAGATTAACTCTTTCCGCATGACACTGGGATATAATGCTTTGACATTTAATCAGCTTTCCACGATGCCAGATTTTTTCTATCCTAGTCTTATGTAATAAGATTACCTTGTTTTTAAGCTTGAGAGGTAACGCAGCATTTGCACATGATAACAGTGAAAAGATCGATGTATGCCTTAAGGATCATCTATTTCCGAATAGCGTAAGCTATCGTAGTGCTAATAGGAAAGAAGACAAAAGCTATTAGTGGAACCCAAATGAACATAACATTCAAGAAGTGCCTTATGCATGAGAAACAAGTGTGCTAAGGTAGACCCTTTGGAATTCAGGATATAAAATACATGTTTTGTTAGCATTCATTAAATTAAACTTGATTATTAGGGGACACATCATTATTACTTATATTAAAAGAATTTGTTATATTATATTATTAATAGCTAATATACTTAGGCTAATATATATATTTCATAAATAATATGATTATTAAGATTAATTAGGGATATAATATTTAATAATATACCTAGGTATCCCTATAATGCTAATATACTATGTAATACTAATATATATCGCAAATTATATATTATAGGTATATGGATATTTTCTACGTTATATTACCCACTTACCCTTGGGTACCTCAATATCTATATTATTAGTATTACTATCAATATAGAGATATAATAGTATAAAGTATTTATATAGGAGTACGTAGGTCACTAAACTAGGGTCCCTATTATTTCCTATGTATTATAGTAGGTATTTATTATTATATTATTATATTCATATATATATATTAATATCCCAAATTCTCATATCTGTCATATTGGAGTTTTAATTATAATATATTATGTTATTATGATTATATATATATATATATTATCCTGTATATTAATACTATATTAGTATTATCTTATATAGCCTATGGATAATATACAATATATCTGTAATAGTATCTATTATTATGGTATATTATAAATATAATTAGATATCTAATAGTATATCATGAGTACTCAGCTTTTTTGGGTCAATCCGCTTTTCATGTCTTTTGCTGCTCTTCTGGTGCTTTTTGTTGTTCGGCTTGTGTGAGTGATATCTGTTTGGTTTCAATGAACATCTAATGTCATTTTGATGTATGTTAGCTTGTAGAAGCATTGTTTCAATTTTCCTTTGCATCTCACTACTGTTGCATGCATAACACTATATTTGCACTAACAGTCATCGTTGCGGCGACTCGCTTCACACACATGCTCGCTTTCCTGCTTTCTGAGTTTTTCACTCGCTTATTCCATGCATGATCATTCACTCTTTCTTAGAGTCAGTCTCACCATGCATTTAAACATTCTCATGTTTTCAGTCGCCTGTCGGCGTATCTGGGCTGCCTTGGCCCGGACCTTTCCTTAGCCAACTAGCAATGCACATCCCTGATAATGAAGGCTATGCCTTCCTCCTAGAAAATGCACAAAACTAACCAGCAATGACCCCCAGGCTTGCTCTGCGGAATTTTGGGAAGTAGTGCCCAGCGAGCCCTAGAAACTATGCAATTTTGGGAGGTAGTGCCCAACTAGCCCTAGAAACTGCGCAATGTAGTATGTTGGGTTTACATGCACTTATTGAGTGAAACTACGCATTACGTAGTTTCAATCCTCAGTAAGCCAGGCTAGATTGTGCATTGCGTAGTTCCAGCAGTCAGTCAGCCTCCTGACAGCTGGGACTGTGCCTTGCGCAATTTTGGTAGTCAGTCTCCTAGCCTCCCGGTGAAAATTGCGCAATCTTAGAGGTAAAGATTAATGCAATCATTCAATTACTAGTCATTATATATTAATTCATCTAGTGACGAACATGCATCCACTAGAAAATTATTGTATGGATTGTTTACTCTGAGATTTGGCTTTACATGAAGTGTTATATGTGACAATCATCTCACCAATTTATCAAGAGCCCGTGCATATTCCAGAAATGAACTCTGTATCCTGAACTTTGAAAATGAATGAAGCCTCCTAAAATTTGTTTGTATTTATTTATTCGATGTTAGATTCATAGATTCATATGCCTTGGATATGTCCATTGTGATAACTATTGTGTAGAGAATGATTAGATATGGGGTTGCGATGTTTTAGTGTTTAATTGATATTTTTTATATTAGTTCTGTTATAGAAAAAGGATGATTTCAACTTAAATTTTTCAAGTTTCAATAATTTCACATTTTTAGGATTAACCAATTAAGTTGCCTCGAGACAATAAGGGAGTAACTTTATTTTCTATTAACCAAGAATATAATTAATTAATTATAACATATTTTATGTTTTCAATTTCCAAGTTTAATGTTTCCTTGTATTTAAATGTTTAATATTTCTCATATTTACAAAATATTCACTAAATTCACAAGGATTAGGTGTTTAACATTTGGCCTCTCTAATTCAAAAGGATCTTATTGAGACCGAGTATCATTTTAATTTTCTCAAACTTTTCCCTTATAAGTGATACTTAGCCTCTTATTCATATATAATCATGAAACCCTAATATACCAATCTTATATATTTCACATTTTAAGATATGGTTTTTATCCTAAAATTGTTTCTAAATAATTCTAGTTTTTATCCAAAATTTGTTTCTAAATAATTATACTTTATCTATTTGTGAAGTGTCAAGGTGAAATCAATTGAAGTGGTATTAATAAATTATTTAATTTTGTACTGGAAAATGAATACATAATGTAACAACATAGATTTTTGGTTGAGGCCTTTTCCACCAACTTTCTTGTCTTTGTTGATTTTGTCAATTAGTATATATTAACATCATATGGGTTTGTCAATTAAAATATTTTAAGATCATATGTGTGAGGGAGGCAAAATTTGTATCGAGGATTCCAGTTCAGCATAGTGCTAGAGCACCTCAATATTCTTGATGAAGAGAAGCACATTCTCAGTTTCAGAGTGTCAGAGAGGAGGTGATTATGAAAAAAAATTAAAAACGCTTATACGTTTATCATACATTATTGTCTACATATTTGTATTGTGATGATAGTCACTATTCTATATGAACTATGAAATGAATAATTGAATAAGTAGTTACTTTGGAAATTGCATGCCATTGTTATTACACAATATGCATGCAAGGATTTTGATGAATGGAATCACTCTTTTGAAGATTTAAATCAATATGAGTGTTTATGAATCGAATGAATTTGTGTTATAAATGTTGGATCGAACCCTAACATGGATTTGATTTCTGTAAGGTTAGGCCTTTTTTCGATAATGGCATTGATGAACCTATTAAGTATTATTTATAATGGATAAATATATATTAGATAATGGTAAAAATATAATATTATGTATTATTATATATAATACATAATATTATATTAATATTAATACTAGTATATTAGTTAATATACTAATAATAGCCTAATATGATTATTAGGGACATGTGTCCATAATTCTTTGCAGGCCTCAAGACACTCCGTGGGATGGGAGTGAGTATTTGCAGGCCTCAATCCAAGTGCCTTTTTCATTGTGAGGCATTCTTCATGAAGTATAATGGGGTATTCTAAATGAAGGGAAATCTAAGCTACAAATGCTTTTAGCAACAATATTATTGATTCTCAATACTTATTTTTGTATCATGTGGGTGCAGTCATTATTGTTTGACCCAAATCCAAATTAATCAATATCAGGGGACTATAATATTATGATAATAAATATACTAGTATTACTATTACTAGAAATACTAATATCTAATGTTATAATATTATATAATGATATAATATAAGAGAGATACTAATACTATAATTGTAATAATATTATATTATAGTATTAGGATATAATATGTAGTAATAATAATTATATCTAGTCATTTTAATATCTAGTAATAATCACTAGATATCGTAATCTCTTCCCACTTAAAAAAAAAACAAAAATTCACCTGATGAAATCTGCACCTACACAATTTACCAATGTTGACAAATATGATTCATTGGGAATGATTGTTTTAAATGTAGGTATTTATGCTATTTAATAGGTAAACCTTATTGACTGGTTATTGTGCATGTTATAATATATGTTTTCTTAGGAATGAATGTTTTAAATGTAGGTATTTATTCTATTTAATAGGTAAACCTTGCCATATGGTTATTGTGTAGGTTATAATGTATGTTTTTCATTATTAGGAAAAAAACAACAATAGCTTTCTATTAGAATAAAAAAATGCTTACATAATCATGTATATCTCATATGTGTCATAATAACCCCAAATGACATATGACTGATATCAAGATATTGGGCACACAAGCCCCCTCAAATAAACCCTGTAGAGAACACCAAATATAGTCTAAACAGTGGGAATCCACTCATGAATCTCGTAGCGCTAGAAGGTACTATGACAAAAAGAAGATAATATTGTTGGAATATATTTTGACTGGCAAGAAAAGCCTAGAGATGCTATGACAAGCTTGAAAAAAAACCAAGCACACATGCCTACATAAAAGAACCCTTCAAAAACCCCAAGAGTGCATCTATCAAAAGCCAAAAAGAAAGCATAAAAAAGTTACAATACACATAACAATTCCGACATAAAAACTTGAAGAAAATGGAACAAGGCCACCAATATAGCTGACATGGAAGCATAACCTAGAGCAGATTTGATAGGAAATGAAACAAAACACAGACACCAGGAACAATAGTCTCGAAGCCATGTGCCACACACCAGATAAGGAAACACCCACTGAACCATAACGACTAAGACATTTTCATAGAAAAATGGCTGAGGAAACGAGTATAGGGAGCCTATATTAGGGATACCTATGGTAATAATAGATATTAGGGTAATAATATACTAATATAGATATAATATAATAGGGTATAGGGTATATATAATATATAGGGTATCCCTATATATTATAATGATAGTATAATATATAGGATTAATAATACTATAATTATATAATAATCCATTATCCTATAACTGTTTTAGGGTTATTGACGAATATCGCTAAACACATTGTTGGATAACTTTAAATTGGTGGTTACTTTTTTTTTTATAAATCTTGATTGTCACGATTTACAATTTACAATTTCTGGTTAAGCTCATGATTAAATCTAGAGGAAAAATCTCAAATTCAGATTTCTTGGGCCAGTAAATACATTTATGAATATTTTGTAATGTGTAATATTTAGCTAAACTATTATATTTTTAGATTCAAATTTCCTAGCTATCAAGTAGCCCGCTTGTTTTTGTATTCTTTGAATATCCAACCTTGTTCCCAACATTTCATCATCATTTTTTCTTTTAAATTTTCCTTCTACTTTAAAAACAACATTGATTCCAACAATAAATGTATGTCAAATTAACACTACCTAACCTTAATATGCATTCACAACAATCTATCAATGTGACTTGTTACTACTTTAAAGAGTGTAAAAGTCTGCCTTGAAAACCAAACACACTATTATTTATTGCTTATTTACTTACTAAGCACCTTTAGCCAGTTAGTTGTTGTATTCTTATAATTTCCATGATATGCAAAAAATAACAATAGAATCTCAAAGAGAATCAAAATGGAAGCAATTGGGGGAGCTTGGCACCCACCTTATATTAAATGCGACTCAATTTGACTAAGAATTTTTCTTTGTTTCCTACCTACTTCTTGTTTATAGAAATCCTCACTAATATTTGAAGGCAAATCATATCAATTACCACACCATACTAAGATATATTTAATAATGGATACAAAATATTTCATGCGTTGAAGTGGGATTTCAGTGACACAATATACTTTGAATAGAACAAGATATTTAATCACTTGTAAGCATAGATGGTTCAAAATTGAATTAATCTACTTCAAATGTTGTTAGTTATGTTTTTCATTTCACTATTGCATCTTCAATATGCCTTTGAATTAATCTATTTCAAATGTTGTTAGTTTTGTTTTGCATTTCAGTAATGCATCTTCAATATGCCTTTCTTTCGCTATTTTTTTTAAGTGAATGGTTTGGTCTATATGGTTGATATTCTTAATTTCAATTTATGCTACTAATCTACCCAAATCCTAGAAGATAATACTTAATATTTAGCCAACATATTCTTTAGTATCAACTAATGCTACTATTATAGGTGGGTTTAGAGTGTATTTTGGTTACTATTGAGATGATCACAAGGTGAAAATTTATTGGATTGGTTATTCTTGGTGCATGTGATAAGTTCATGGAACCCTATGGCTAGTTTTCATTGGGAAGGAAATGACATAGTGAGGGACTCGAAAACCGTTAATATGAATGACTATTTGGAAAATGTTGAGAACGTTGTATATCAACTGCTAAAGTCTACACAACAACATGGTGAGAAAGTATATGAGTTCGAGACTAAGATGCAATGGATGACGTGAACATTCAATTAGGTTGGAACAAGAGTTTCAGATTCTATGAATATTATCGTGAAGTTGGTGAAATAAAATATGGAATATTGGTTGAAAGATGCAAAGAGTGAGTTGGTGATCACTCAACAAAATTTGTATGATCAAAAAATATGATCTCCTTATTGAAGAATGTTGTTTGACCAGCATTGTTAATCCGTAATATATCTTATATCTATGATCCTAGGTATTAGTATCCGTCTATTAGCTAATATATATATAATATCATATAGGCTAATATAATATATAGTAAGATATTATACTAGATCTATTATATATTAGTCTATTCTTCGTTCTTAATAAATTATGTTCGTAATATGATATTTTGAGGCTAACTTGACATCATATTTTATACATCTTGATTAGTCCAATTATATTTCAGTAAACGACTGCGGCATTATGGACTGTAACCTCCAATTATATTTCAGTAATGATGCGCATACTTGTCTCGCAAATATTGCTTGTCATGTATCCATAAAGAGTATGTTTCCATAAAGAGTATTTTACCAAATATTCTGTGAACAATTTTCTTTTTCTCATAAAAATAAAGATTCAATGTGATTATTCACTCTCTTTGAATTCAATATTATCTCATTTTTTTATTTGATTAAATTTTATACTAAATTTAAATATTT
>APFE030852963.1:0-10779 GCA_000404065.3 Pinus taeda | reverse complement strand
AATATGAAGACCTTAAACCATATCACATTGTGATGAACTGAATCCCTGCTAGGATATATTCCTTATGACGCAAAGAAGCTACAGGTGGTTGATAAGGAGGTGAAAACAAATGCTTAGGCTCATGAAGGAGCTTTGTATTATCCTCCAGCCCACACTGTTCCTATGCCTATTATATTCCATGGCAACATCGTACACAGAGACATCTCTTGCTCATTACTCCCAGTATGGTAACATTGAATAACTCTGCTTGTGTCACAAATCATATAAAAATGGATTTCAGTTAGCTCCGTGGTCCTTGGAGAATAATAATATATACAACTTTCATCCATCATGGCCTCTCAACAGTCCAATTACTTAGCTAATTGTAGACCTATCTTGAAGCATTCTAAATGATGCCACTTTTATTACAGGGATGCAGAAATTAGATTTTAGAATGGGAATTGTGCTCTAGCATTATTTTCATTCAAGCAGCATTTGTGCCAATTATGTCTTTTGGACAATTATGGTTATTCTAAATGGTAATGTTGCGTCAAGTAGTATGTGCTAGCATTTTATTTTTATGATGAAAGCTACATATTATGTCAGTTTAAACAATCATAATCTGATTTTCATGCTACACAACAATTTTTTTTTATTGGCATTGAATTGTTATTCTGCAGAGTATCCATAAGTTTGAATGCCCTAAAGAATTGGAGCCAGCAGACGGGAGGGTTCCAGTACATGTCAATCTGATCAAGAGGGATGAAGGTTGTCCTGTATGTTTTCATTCCATTTCCCAATTCATGGCGTGCTAGTTTTTCTAATGTTATGGTGTTCATGCATGTGTTGTTATACTAATTGTGAAATGGGGGAATTTAGTTGTTTCATACATTGTTTTTATGACATTTAAACTCGATAAAGATCAAATCACTGTCCTAGATATATTGTCTGTGTGTCAAACGTCAATGGCTTTGCAGCTGTTGAATTTTTTTTCTATTTGTTTAGGTGGTCCAATGTATTTTCTGAATGTAGGGAAGTCTGAAATTCTGTTGACTGTTATTCAATGTGCTTAGGAAGTTCTACTGTTGGAAAGTTTGATTGGGCTGCATTGAGTTAAGCAAGGCTGAAACATTATTGTTGACGTTGTAGTTGTAGTTGTTCTGCATGTTGTTGAATCTCTTTTCAGGGTTGGTTTCATCTTCCCCATATGCTAAGGAGAGGGTCCTCTTGAGAGAATTGAATTTGTTGTCATTCTCCACTGCTAATTCTTCTTTTTTTGGGACAACTTCATATTAGTAATCACTATTGTTGTCATTGTTATTGCTGAAATTGTTGTGAGAGAGGTTGGAGGACTGGACTTGAGGTAGTTTTCTATTGTTTCCATTGCCATCCATGGCTTCATTGTTTAAAAAACCATCTATTAAAGGATCGTCACTCTCCAACAACCCATTGAAAGAGGCAATTTTGGGCAGTTGCAGTCTCTTTTGCTGATCAATATTAGGCAAAGAAGCCATCACTTCATCTGCACTTGGTGATCCATCTCGTTCTACCCCTTGTACTCTCCGAGAATGACCATTTTTCTTATAAATTCAGCACAACACCCAATCATCATGCTGGAGAACAAAAGTGCCATCAAAATCAACAATAACAATTTTAGTTGAATGAATCAATTCCTATTCATAAAGAATCAAAACACAAGAACTGTGAAAGGAAAATCATTCATATTGATCAATATTCAAGAAGACATCACTTTGTAGGGTCTGTTATTTTTATTTACACAATTGATTTTTTTCTTCAATCGACTATGCTATTCTTTGTGCTTTTGTTGGGTTCCTTCATCACCACCATCATTGATAAATTCATTTCCCTCTTGAAGTATGAAACGAGTAGCAATTCCCAATTGATCTCACACTACCACCACAAAGAAGCTAGCAATCCTGATATACAAATCAAACCAGCCATCCTATCAAGCAATCCATGTAGTTCTCAATATATAGCTTTGATAACCCAAAACTCAAATCTTTTATATCTAATATGCACAGAAATTTTCACATTACAATGTCTGGATCTCATTCTAAGATCTTTACAGATCTGATACAGAGGTAGACCAGATTTTTCATACTATGACAAGCAATATTAGCAAGTCTTGGAGTCTCTCTTATGTAATGTCTCCTCCTTATTTGATAGAGTTGAAGCTGTATGAGCATCAACTGCACTGAAGGGATCATCCAATAGATAAATGTCAGCATTGTTATATACTTCTCTAGCCAACTGAATCCTTTGTTTTTGTCCTCCACTCATATTCATTCCTCTCTCCCCAATCTCCGTCATATCTCCATGAGCAAAACTCTCTATATCCTTGTCTAATGCACAAACTTTTATTGCCTTCTTGTATTGAATTTTTTCCATTCGCTTCCCATAGAGTACGTTATCTATGACAGTACCACTCTGAATCCAAGCTGTTTGTGCCACGTAGGCAACATTGCCATATACTTCAACCTGCACGTAGTCCAATCAAAAAGTTTATGGAAGAATTTATGTATATAGAAAGAAAAAAAGTTGCATCTACAATCATGTTGAACTATGAAATGGTCTTTTGCTCAAGAAGAGTAGTTAATGTTCAACTTACATCTCCTGAAACTTTTGGGATTTCTCCAAGAATTGTATATAGCAGAGCAGATTTCCCTGATCCCACTGAGCCACAAATTGCTACCTTTTCTCCAGTTTTAATGTGCAGATTTATGCCCTTCAATGTTGGCTTTGTCAATGAAGATTCTGGATCCCAGCTGAGTATCGCTTGATGAATTTCGATGGTATACTCAGATCTGGCAAGTGCTTTCCTCACAACAGAATTTGGTCTCAGCTCATCATCTTGTAAGAACTTGTCCAGATGATCTAAGGAGACTTTAACCTCAATTAATATACCCAAAAATTCAGGTAACATTCTCACTGGATCTTGTATCACACGGAATGTTGCAAGCACTGTAAATATAGTTGTGGCAGTTAACGGTGGATCCCCTATGATAGCACACTCGACAAAAACTATAGATGCAGTAATGATGGGTGACATCCAATAGAGTATGCTACAATATGTTCTATTAACTTGTGCTGAATCATCATGCACATGATTTTCTCTTTCCTCTCACGATGGATTCAACTTTCTTTGGGCAGCTACCTCTCTCCCACACGTGCAAATTTTGGAGGACAAATTTACCGAGTTTTGGGTAGACTTTTGAAGGCTGCGATGAATACATTTTGGCTACCTAGAGAGATTGAATCTCTCTCTCCTTTGACCGAATAGATTGGGCTAATTTGACTGGGCTTGTTAACTGTTGACTGCTGACTCGTTAGGGCAGCTTTGACTGCTGTTGACTGCTATTGACTTTGGCAGATGTGACTTTGACTTTTGGACAGTGGATTGGGATCATCTATGGCAATTCAATCTATCGACTTTGACTAATGTATCATTGTACTTATCGATTTATCTCTCTTTGAACATTTGATATTATCAAGAAGAAAAGGTCTGTGGGTTTTCCCCTTTGAACTTTGATGTTCTTTCATTAGTTAGTGTCATATGATAATGGTTAATGTGATTGCTAATGAATTAATGGAATTAATAATGAGCTAATGGATTAATGAAGTAACTGACCTAAGCAAAGTACATGTTAACTCAAAAATTAACAGTAATTCATTTAAAGAGTTTGCCTATAAAAAGACATTTAACAAGTTCTTGGATTCCCACTCAATAACTGAATTATAACATGAGGCAGAAATTGTTTCAGCTATGAAATGTGAATGTTGTGTGATCCTGCATGGTCATGCCCTTACTTTAAGCTTCAAACTAGATCCATAGACATTGTCTCCTAATACTTTGATAACAATACTAGTCTTTTTGGTATGTGTTGTATTGGCATTTCATTTTGCTACTCAGTCTGTCAAAATAACTCAGTGGATGTAGTGAAAATGATAAGACATCATCCATTGTTTTCCTTTCCTCGAGGAAAGAGAGGTAACTATAAAAAATGTGATGGATGACTGCAATACCCACCAAAGATGCTAGCAACCATTTTTCAAGCAATCCCACAAATATTAATTCAATTTCTATTCTGAAAGGAAGGAGTTATGGTGGCTTTCACAATAATCTTACAGTTCTACTTGAGCTTACCATGCTTTCTTAATTGTACTCCAGTATTGAATAGTGTTAACAATTAGCTGACCTCATCTTTGATACTATTAACCAACCTGTTTAAATGAATTATCCCGATAAAATTATAATGGAAATGTTTATATATTTACCCGTTAAACATTGAAGCAAGTCTCAAAATCATTCTGTCATATAGTCTTGGAGACAGGACTGCAAGTTTATGGTCTGAAACATTATCTAAAGTGAAGAGAATGTAGCTTATCCAGAAAACATGGGTACAATTTCAGAACAAGTCAGGAAACATTATTTCCAAAAATGTTGTTTTGAACAATTCACAGAGTTCATTTCAACTTCGTTTGTATTAGAGCAATAAATAAATTTTGTTATGCTCTGGTTGCTGATCATGTTAGAGAACAAATCTCCAATACATAAATGTAATAGGCTATTTAGGGATTTTGTTTTAGAGTACAAATAGCTCATGTATAAGTACTGTTAAGGATGATTAGCTGTAGGTTAATGAGTTAAAATAGGGAGGTTACTTGCTGTTGAAGCTGGAATCTTTCAATAGGACTCCACTACTGTGTTTGTGTATAAATAGAGGTACTTGTGAATAAAGAATTAGTGAAGTATCTTTGTGTGCACATTTTGTATTGCTACAATATGCATGTTTCTCATTATTTATCAGGTCACACTCCCTGTTGTAGAATCGAGATGATTAACATGTTGGTATCCTTGTTGGACAGTAAGTAAATAACTGTGGAGATCAATTCATCAGTCAATCGATGTGAACTGTGGTGTAGTTACTAGAGTTGGAAATATATTTGACTAATGTAGTCAAGTCTGGTCTCGTGCTAGCTGAATAAGCTATGTAATATGCTCATATAATCGAATATTGAGACTTTGCCTTCTGTTTATATGTATTTATGTTTAAATTTGAAGACGCACTGTGACTTAAGGATATTTTTTGACCTATATAACTTTAGGATGATTTTTGGGTTCAACTGAGTTCCATAAAATTTCAATGCAAGAGGGAAGAAATAAAAGGAGCAAGAGAATACCTTGAGGATGCAGTTATCACTCTAAAAACTATTTACAGTTTCTATGGTGAAATGATATATACACAACTTTTTAGAATGGAGTTTTTGGAAAATATAAGAATAAAAAGTTTGAGCATCGATATTCGCCATGAAAAAGCCACAGGCTATAAAAAAAGCTATACGACCCAACTTTAGACATAATCACTCTGCTATAGCTAGCCCATGGTATGGTTCATATAGGCAAAAGATAGAGTTGCTCCTCCTCCTATTTGATGTGCATGTGATATGTTGGTGGAGATGTAAGTTTATGTAACTTTCTTTCTGGTACAGAAACCAAGACACCAAGAAGTGGAGGATAATAAATAGCATAGCATAGTTAGTGAATAACAAATAATGGTAGAATATAATTAAATAAAAGAGAAGAGTGTTAAATTATGGTATGTTCTATGCTTAGAGCAATTTACTTATTTTCTTCTTATGTCTTTTGGACAATTATGGTTATCCTAAATGGTACTGCTATGTCAAGTAGTATGTGCTAGCATTTTTATTTTTATGATGAAAGCTGCATATTATGTCAGTTTAAACAATCATAATCTGATTTTCATGCTACACTACAATTTTTTTTATAGGCATTGAATTGTTTTTCTGCAGAGTATCCAGAAGTCTGAATGCCCTAAAGAATTGGAGCCAGCATACAGGAGGGTTCCAGTACATGTCAATCTGTTCAGGAGGGATGAAGACTATCCTGTATGTTTTCATTCAATTGCCCAATTCATGGCCTGCTAGTTTTTCTAATGTTATGGTGTTCATGCATGTGATGTTATACTAATTGTGAAATGGGGGAATTTAGTTGTTTCATACATTGTTTTTATGACATTTAAACTCGATAAAGATCAAATCACTGTCCTAGATATATTGTATGTGTGTCAAACATCAGTGGCTTTGCAGCTGTTGAATTGTTTTCTGTTTGCTTAGGTGGTCCAATGGATGTTCTGAATGTAGGGAAGTCTGAAATTCTATTGACTGTCATTCAATGCGCTTAGGAAGTTCTACTATTGGAAAGTTTGATTGGGCTGCATTGAGTTAAGCAAGGCTGAAACATTATTGTTGACATTGTAGCTGTAGTTGTTCTGCGTGTTGTTGAATCTCTTTGCAGGGTTGGTTTCATCATCCCCATATGCTAAGGGGAGGGTCCTCTTGAGAGAATTTAATTTGTTGGCATTCTCCACTGCTAATTATTCTTGTTTTGGGACAACTTCATAATGGCAATCACTATTGTTGTCATTGTTATTGCTTGAATTGTTGTGAGAGAGGTTGGAGGACTAGACTTGAGGTAGTCTGCTGCTGTTTCCATTGCCATCCATGGCTTCATCGTTTAAAAAACCATTTATGAAAGGATCGTCACTCTCCAACAACCCACTGAAAGTGGCAATTTTGGGTAGTTGCAGTTTGTTTTGTTGATCAATGTCAGGCAAAGAAGCCATCACTTCATCTGCACTTGGTGATTCATCTCATTCTACCCCTTGTTTAACAAGTTCTTGGCTTCCCACTCAATAATTGAATTATAACATGAGGCAAAAATTGTTTCAGCTATGAAATGTGAATGTTGTGTGATCCTGCATGGTCATGCCCTTACTTCAAGCTTCAAACTAGATCCATAGACATTGTCTCCTAATACTTTGACAACAATACTAGTCTTTTTGGTATGTGTAATATTGGCATTTCATTCTGCTACTCACTCTGTCAAAAGAACTCAGTGGATGTAGTGAAAATGATAAGACATCATCCATTGTTTTCCTTTCCTCGAGGAAAGAGAGGTAACTATAAAAAATATGATGGATGACTGCAATACCCACCAAAGAAGCTATCAACCATTTTTCAAGCAATCCCACAAATACTAATTCAAATTCTATTCTGAAAGGAAGGAGTTATGGTGGCTTTCACAATAATCTTGCAGTTCAACTTGAGCTTACCATGCTTTATTAATTGTACTCTAGTATTGAATAGTGTTAACAATTAGCTGACCTCAGCTTTGATACTATTAGCCAACGTGTTTAAATGAATTATCCCGATAAAATTATAATGGAAATGTTTATATATTTACTTGTTAAACCTTCAAGCAAGTCTCAAAATCATTCTGTCATATAGTCTTGGAGACAGGACTGCAATTTTATGGTCTGAAACATTGTCCAAAGTGAAGAGAATGCAGCTTATCCAGAAAACATGGGTACAAATTCAGAACAAGTCAGGAAACATTATTTCCAAAACTGTTGTTTTGAACAATTCACAGAGTTCATTTCAACTTCATTTGTACTATAGCAATAAATAAATTTTGTTATGCTCTGGTTGCTGATCATGTTAGAGAATAACTCTCCAATACATAAATGTAATAGGCTATTTAGGGATTCTATTTTAGAGTACAAATAGCTCATGTATAAGTACTGTTAAGGATGATTAGCTGTAGGTTAATGAGTTAAAATAGGGAGGTTAGTTGCTGTTGAAGCTGGAATCTTTCAGCAGGACTCCACTACTGTGTTTATGTATAAATAGAGGTACCTGTGAATAAAGAATTAGTGAAGTATCTTTGTGTGCACATTTTGTATTGCTACAATATGTATGTTTCTCATTATTTATCAGGTCACACTCCCAACTATGGAATCCAGATGATTAACATGTTGGTCTGCTTGTTGGACAGTAAGTAAATTACTGTGGAGATCAAGTCATTAGTCAATCAATGTGAACTGTGGTGTAGTTACTGGAGTTGGAAAGATATTTGACTAATGTACTCAAGTCTGGTCTTGTGGTAGCTGAATAAGCTATGTAATCTGCTCATATAATCGAATATTGAGTCTTTACCTTCTGTTTATATGTATTTATGTTTAAATTTGAAGCCGCACTGTGACTTAAGGAAATTTTTTGACCAATATAACTTTAGGATGATTTTTGGGTTCAACTGAGTTCCACAAAATTTCAATGCAAGAGGGAAGAAATAAAAGGAGCAAGAAAATCCCTTGAGGATGCAGTTATCACTCTAAAAACTATTTACAGTTTCTATGGTGAAATGATATATACACAATTTTTTGTGATGGTATGGTTCATATAGGAAAAAGACAGAGTTGTTCCTCCTCCTATTTGATGTGCATGTGATATGTTGGTGGAGATGTAAGTTTTTCTGTAACTTTCTTTCTGGTAATGCACAAGCTTTTATTGCCTTCTTGTATTGAATTTTGTCCATTGGTTTCCCATAGAGTATGTTATCTCTGACAGTACCACTCTGAATCAAATCTATTTGTGCCACGTAGGCAACATTGCCATATACTTCAACCTACACGTAGTCCAATCAAAACGTTTATGGAAGAATTTATGTACATAGAAAGCAAAAAAGATGCATCTACAATCTTGTTGAACTATGAAATGGTTACTTCTACTCAAGAAGAGTAGTTAATGTTCAACTTACATCTCCTAAAATTTTTGGGATTTCTCCAAGAATTGTATATAGCAAAGCAGATTTCCCTGATCCCATTGAGCCACAAATTGCTACCTTTTCTCTAGTTTTAATGTGCCAATTTATTCCCTTCAATGTTGGCTTTGTCAATGAAGATTCTGGATCCTAGCTGAGTATGGCTTGATGAATTTTGGTGGTATACTGGGATCCGACAAGTGCTTTCCTCACAACAGAATCTGGTCTCAGCTCATTATCTTGTAAGAACTTGTCCAGACAATCTAAGGAGACTTTAACCTCAATTAATGTAGCCAAAACTTCAGGTAGCATTCTCACTGGATCTTGTATCACATGGAATGTTGCAAGCACTGTAAATATGGTTGTGGTAGTTAATGGTGGATCCCCTATGATAGTACACCAGGCAAAAACTATAGATGCACTAATGATGGGTGACATCCAGTAGAGTATGGTACAATATGTTGTATTAAACTGTGCGGAAGACAACCATTTGAACTCCACAGCTCGGAGATTTTTTATCAGCTCTTTAAATTTTTCTTCTCATACTTGTAGTTTGATTATTTTCATACTATTAAGAATTTTAGATGTTGTTCTGAGTCTTTCATCCTGTGCAGTCATGAACTCAGCTTGGCACTTCTGGAGGGTTTTGGCTAGAGGTTTGTTTAGAATGAGAGTAAGAATGATGATGAGCAAACTTGGAATAGCTGCCCATCCAACTGTGGCAAAAAGGATGCCAATTGCTACACATATTTGCAAAGGGACGGTCCAACCCCAATGCAGCCACCACGGAAACTCTCCAAAACGATATGCATCTACAGCTATGTAGTTTACAATCTCACCAGTGGCATGTCTTCGTCTTCCTAGACTGGACAGCCAAAGTTGTTTTTGGTATACAGCTGACATCAAGGCCGAACGCATTCGCATACCTGTGCGTCTAGAATTGAAGTACCAATGCCTTCGAGAGAAGGACTCTATGAGCTTAACTACAAATAAAGCTCCAACAAGAATAATTTTTTCATTTTGGAAAGACTGTTCTCTACCTGCTAACTGTACAAAGGATTGCATAATTAGAGGTGCAGAAATTGTTGCTGCTGATCTCATAAATGCAAATACTCCTGTGACTACCATTTCTTTCCAATAGCATTTTGATAATGCTTTGAATATTGTCTGTTTGTTTAATGGGTCTTGGTTTTTCTGAAGATCCCATGCTTCTGCAAATGCCTTTTGAGCTGTGAATGCTTCATCTTCAGAGGGTAAATGCCGTATATCTTTGAGTTCTAATGTTTTTGAATAGCCTAGACGTAGTAAAGGATCCAACCATTCGAAAGTCAGATGGCTCAAAAACCTGGCTTTACTCAATGGAGTAACTTGGATCTCTTCTTCTGCAATTTCCTTTAACAGGGGATCTGATAAATCCTTAGTGTTGATGAAGGTATGGCATCTAACAACTTTGATAGAACATCAAAGTAGAAGAAAATAGTTTACCCATGTAGTAATATCTAGGATTGTTTTAGCTGAGAATGTTTCAGTTGAGAAAACTTTTGCTATAGAGGAAAGGGCTAATAGTGATCCTAAAACAAATTCGATGGTCCACCAGGTAATGGCAACAATGGCTGGTGGTTTCTTGAGATTTAGCTTTAACGAAATAGCTAACACAAACAAAGCATGTAAGAGCTTCTGCAGTGATATCCAAGATGCAGAAGAAGACCAGACATATTATAAACACTGCACACTTTTGAAATTTTAGCAAACAGGACGAGTACATGGAGTCCTGGAGTAGACCTTATATTCACCAAAATTGCTGAACGCTATTGGGTCCCTATAATATTAGTGATTACCCCATTACTATTGTAGTTGTACCCCTTATTAATATTATTGTGCCCCTATTGTCCCCATATTGTTATTACTGTGCCCGATAGAATCCCACTATTGTTATTTTTGTGGCTTTATATTATTATTGTTAGGTCGGCTAGGTTATATTGTGACTCCTTAGACTCCTATATATAGAAAGAAGTTTTTTTCATTTGAATCATCCAAGAATTGTTCATTTATATAATGTAAAGGAGGTTGCCCCCTCAAACAGGCTGAATTCTAAGGTGTTGATCTATATTTTCTATCTTTTCTTGAGCTGGTTTCATAACATTTGGTATCAGAGCTTT
>APFE030852961.1:133731-151186 GCA_000404065.3 Pinus taeda | reverse complement strand
TATCATAAACCAAAGATAACATCTACATAAATTTTCTTTCAAATTCAAGAACACTTATACACAAAGTCATAATTATTATCTTGCATTTGTAATTGGATCTATCCATGCTAACAAGGTAATCATAATCAACCTCTTTACTAAGACCACATTTACCATTTAGTTCAGCTTTTAAATCACCTTCGATAGGTTTAGCCTCCTTACTAAGACCAGTAATCATAATACTTGTAAGCTCAACGGTGTTAGTTAACATGCATCACATTTTTAAACTTTCACATTCATAAAATTAGAATGCATCAAAAAACCTACAAGCGATCTCAATTTGCATAGAATGATGTCATCACACAAAAGCAATTTTCACTTCTGCATGTAAATAGCCTACATGCCATCTATAACTGTAGTGCTATAACCAATACTAAGCAATAAGTATTTGTCAATTACTAACTTACAAAAAAATGCACCTCTAATCATACAATTATGGGGTTCATCCAATGTGTGCACCTACGTATACATAAATATGTTCAAAAAGACACTGGAATTTTCATAATCTCATATACCACATACTTAATCACATGCATACCTATTTAAGGAACACCACTCGTACAATAGTACTAATACACTAATAGAGTTGTACACAACATCCTGCATGAAATGTTGTAAATGCACATAGTTAATAGATTCAATTACAGTTTTACATCATGCCACAAGCATCTTTGCTTCCATATTCAATTCTGAATCAAGACTACAATTATTACTGCAATTGGAAAATAGATTTTTTATTTGTTTATAATCTTATGAATTGGGTAGCCAATTGAAATTGTAATAATTTTTAAAACACACATTCAAACATCTAAAGGGTTAATAGTTCATTGATATTCTTATCATGTATTCAATGTTCAACACCTTTATATATCACTTTTTTCATATGGCTCCCTAATATGATGGTATCTTGTTCTTTAGTGTCTAGTAACAAAGGGACATGTTTTGAATTCGTATGATCCTTGACATTGCACCTTATAGGCTCATATAAATTGTGACCAATATCATACTTGAATAGATATATCTAATAGAAAGGCCTCATCAATGTAGATCTATATCATGTTAACTGGGAAAAAAGCGAAACAATTATGAGATATCGTAAACATACCAGTAAATTTATCCTTAGGTGAGGCTACAAAATTAATACACCATTTCTATAAGCTTTCTCATTCATGAAGCAAAAACAATGTTGATGGGAGATGCAAGTGTAAGTCAACCAAAATCAAGTAGGGAAGACCTAAAGTTTATAGTGGTAATAAAAAAAATGAAACAAATGAAGAGACTCGCTCTTCTAAAAATGTAGCAACTTGCGTAGATTCTACCAAGGATATTGCCTCATCACCATTGCATGGAGAGAATTCATCTCTCGAATCTTGGACCCTTGACCACTCTTATCAAGACCTTAACATTGAAGTCCATCCCTTTCAATATTTTAGAGCCTATCCCTTGAAGTTCTTTTCAAAATAACTAAAGAATTTATGGCTTCAATTTGAGAATAGAATTTTGGTGAAGTTATTTATATGCTCTGCTCATTGGTGATTTGAGAATCTTACATATTAGTGGTTAAACCCACAAATGGGAAAACCCAACCAGATTCTTCTTCTATTAGATATCAATTATTCCGCAGAGATACAAAGTATAATGAGAGATCAAGAGAAGAGTAAGTTCATCCAAATATGAACAAATTGTAGCACGAAGATCAATGGTAGTAGTAGCAGATGCAAACACTGAATCAACCTTCCCTTCAACTGAATCAACACTAAAACATTAAAGCACTAAATCAACATCGTCTCACCCAGTTCTACTCTTACTCTCCAAGTTTCTCTCTCTCAAAAACTTTTTCAAGTCTTTTCAACTCTCTCTCTAAAGTTTGAATTATTCTTTCACAATGCACAAGTAGTAGTGGTCAGGTGAGAATACATGAGATATATATATAGGAGGAGCAATGAATTCTTTTCATAAAGGAGGAGAAATATGCATGCCTTGAGGAAGAGTAACATATGCCATTTATGGGAGTGTAACACATGCCATTAAGGAGAGAAACACATGCCCTAGTAACTTATGCCATTAAGAGAGGAACACATTCCTTAGTAATGTATTCCATTAGGAGAGGTACACATCCTTAGTTAAGGAGAAAGTGTAACATATGCATTAAATAGAGCATAAGAGGAATCTCTTATAACATGCCTTTAATGAGTGTAGGAGGAATATGCCATTTCTTTAATGAGACCATAAGAAAGAGCGTAATGAACCCATTAAGTTAGAGAGAGTAACGTAGAGCCATAAGAGTCATCAAGGAGAGAGAAGTGTGAAGTGATTGAGGTGATGAAGTTAAGGTGATTTGTAATTCCTTTTAATAATAATAGCATAATATCATAAAGGACAATAATAATAATATTAATAATATTGATTGATTAAAATGAGATTGAGTTATTAGGATTGACTAATGATAAGTTAAGTGATTTTCCTTCAACTATACTTGATTACCAGTAAATGAAGGGTGTTTTACTAGTAATCAAAAATCATACTTGAGATGCTAGACATGATTTTCTATTTTTAGAAAGTCACTCTAGAATTCATAAATGAGATTTTATTTAAGGAAATTATCCATGAGGTTTTAATTTTCAACACAACTAGCCTAGAGTCTTCCAATGATGTTTCCTCATCACCATTACATGGTGAGAAGTCGTCTATGGAATTTTGGCCCCTTGACCATTCTCATCAAGACCTTAACTATTGAAATCCATTCCTTTCAACAGTTCAGAGCGTGTTCCTTGGCGTAATTTTCAAAATAACTAAAGAATTTATGGCTTCAATTTGATAATGGACTTGTGGTGAAGTTCTTTTTGTGCTCTAGTGATTTGAGAATCTTACATTCAAATACCTTCTTTTCTTTGAAATTTCTACTTCACTTATTCTAATTCTACTTAAAGTTTGGCCTTGACTCCTTTTGTAGAGAAATATTTTTGTAACTACTTAATGACTTAAACTTTTTTCTTCCCAAGGATGTCCAATCTACTGAGAATGGTTTCTATTCACTATCCTCCAACTTCTCCATTGTCTTAATGAGGATGTTTAATTTCCCACCCACATTGGTTTGCAATTTTTATATTTATTCATCCATATAATTTATCATTCTTATCATCTATTAATTTCCTTCAACGTTTAAATTCTCTCTTACTTTGTAGCTTTTCCAATTTTTATTTCAACAATAGCTACCCCAAGATTCAAAGGAAATCATACCCTAGTACCATCGATTCAAAATCCAATGGGTTCACAAAATATCCCAATGACACTCAAATTTAAACTTCTCGTAAAAATGTTTTGTTAGGGTGATTATGCTTGGCTTGCCGAAATTAATTATAATTCCTCCCTATTTGTAGCACAACATAAAAAATAAGATAAGTTCACTCCACTAATTCATTTAATCGATCACAACAATAGATATGCTTGCTATATGTAAATAAAAGTAATATATTCTAAGTACATCCCATAGAATTGTACCCCATAATTGATCTCACATCTCTTGAAATATCTCTTTTATTAGCTCCTTTGTTGTTGTTCCAACAAGTGTTTCGTCTAAAAGATATGAATTCTAACATATTTTTATTGTTCTTAACGTACCAAGATGTATATTTTTTTCACATTATGCAAGCAATGCCCTAGACTAGTGTAACAACTAGTTTATCATGCTACAAAACTAGCATTTACCTCAGTTACAATACACAAGTGTGTAAAACCTAATATCCACAAATGTCATATCAAGGGAGATAATTTAATTGTAATGAGGTCATGGGTGTTTTTTCACTTACTAGTTTTGTCTCCTCTTGATGCAAGAACTAAATAATTACAATTGGATTGGAAATTCACATATTACAATAAAATAATTTCAGATGGTAAGGTTTGTAAACCAAATTTTTATGATCAATCAATGCTTCCTATTAGATCCTTAATCTAGATGGCTTTGGGGTGCAAGTCCCCAGATTGAATTGATGACACCTCGATGCATTCTAGTACTAATATTGCTAATAGTTTTGGTATCGTGTTGTGCAGACCTGTTTTGACTTATGAATGTGTATGGGATATCCATAATGATGGAAACTCTTACCAAGGAAACAATATCCTATTAAGTTCCACTAGAGTGGATTTGGATTCATGTGTCAAATCACTTTGATGAAAAAGGAACAAACTCCGTGAGATCAACGCACACCCAAGGGGCCTCATATGTGTTTTGGTTTGAACCTAGGCTATTTGCATGGTAATGCCTTTTCTCAACTATTAAGCCATAGATAAAAAGGAATCGCATGCTCCCTTGAGGAACCAAACTATTAAAACATGGTTATCATATGCTTCATAGTTAGCCATAGTACTCGGAAGCTAGAGTCCCCCTCATCTCTAAGAATTTAGACTTGGAATTTTCTACTTATTTCATGTTTTTATAGGGTATTAACTTCTTCCCAAAAATCATAGGGTTACATATTTAGAATTTCATTTCTTTCAAAACAGATCCCATTAGATTCAAGTTTTTAGCCTGAGAGCTTTGATACCACTTGTAACTCTCCCCCTTTTTTAAACGGAGGTGGTTACTAGGTTACCCAGCTCTCATTGTATGACTACAAGAATGGGGTAATTATTACCTTTTCTTTTTTTTGAAAAAAATTCTTCTTACTCTCCATAAACCATTCAATACAATCATCTCATGTTCCCTTGACTCCCCCGATATTTATTTTAATAACAATACTAGCAAGCTGGCATGCAAAGTCCACTCAACCAAAATTGATTCTAATCTCAGTCTTGGCTTGATGTTAATGATAAAAACTCTCAACAACCTACACATAAGTAATTTTTTTCTACCTACTATGTGTAAATGGCTTTGATTTAATTGCCACCATGGTCCAATCACGATGGCCTCAATTTATCCTAAGTTGTAACTTGGAAATAGTCCAAATCCATTTGTTAGCTAAAGTAAATGCTTTTGACACCAATCAATAATAATTGTTGCCCAATTCTCAACCAACACTCTATATCCGTTGTAAAATATTTATAACCTATTATTGACAGTTGACTATATGTATTTTGGAATTGAATCAAGAATCATTTTACATGAGTGAATTCCTCCTAATTTGGATTCGAGATTATTTAATGGAGTATGTTATTTGTCTAATACATTCTCAACACTTCCATTTGGGTGACTTCAATGAGGGAACAATTATTTATATCATGAAATTAGCCTACAAGATTGGAAGGAGTTCCCTTTTCTTCAACGTATTGCTTACTATGTAGTTTACTTCTTTTGTTGATCTCCCATCAATAGTGGCTCACACAATCATTTTCTTTTGCTTACATCATAGATGGCTACCCAATTTGATGATGCACATAGTTGGATGGGTTGTAGTATCAAGGGCAATCAATATGAGTTGAAATTTCTCTAAAACATAGTCCAACATGGGCAATTGCCACCCATATCAATTTCTTTTCCCAAACATCTAACAAGGAATGTATATAGGTATGTATATAAAGGAATTCATGACATGAATTTCATATGTTGATTGCAAAAATCATCTAATCAATTCCAATTAGGAAATGGAAAGAACATTTTAACCTTGCATGTTTTGTAGGGATACAATTCTTTATCTTTGATAGGTAATCTAAATCTTGTGCAAAAAAAATTGAAAGAACTACCTCTTATCTTGTCAATTATGTAACATATGTGATTTATCTAGTGTTGAATATGTTCTCTCATATAAATTGTGGTTGGCCTTGTATATCTTGCATGGTGAATAGATTTTTGTTGGAGTGTTGAGCCTACATTTAATTACAACCACAGATCTATTGGGTACTCATTTGAAACTACACACACCAATAGAAAACTTTTTGTAATATCCTACATGAAAGAATGCAAGCCATGAAGCCAACAAAACCTACGATCCTCACATTGCTCTTAGAATTAATATGGATAAGTATTTGAGTAGCATTCCATATTATGGGAAAAATTATTTTACATTCTACATTTTTGATAGATTGGTTTATGGATCTTGGAAATTTACCGTAATGAATTGTTATGACTCTCAACATTCCTTGACCCTTGTTAGTCTCAATCTATTTTTGGCCTCAAGTGGCATTAAATCCATGAATGCACTTGTTGAATTGCTAAATATGAGAACTGTAACAACTCTATGGATTGTGATGCCAATCAAATGGTTGTAAAGACTGAAGTTATTCACCTTGCAAATCTTGAATTGAATGTGTTCCAATTCTCTTTACTTTTAAGAGTTTAAAAGCTTCATATATATAATGGCCACTCAAACCAGCAAGAGCTGAGGTTCCTTGAAGAACAACAAGAGTCAATAATTCATTATGTACATAAATTCAATTGTAGGTAATATGTCTACATACACTACTACAGAGAGACAAAGGAACCCATCATCAGTAGTTCAAAACTTGAATTGACTAAACATGTATGAGGAATTAAGTAGGTTGGAAGCTTATAGGTAAAATTTTAAACTCTTGTATGCATTTGTTAAGGACAATACCTTACTATCAAATCCTTTATTTAGTGTTTGTTTTCAAAAGAATCAATGTCTCAAACCATCAAGGAGATGATTGAATTAGCTAACAAGGTTGCATCCTGTTAATGCACCTTGTAGTATAGTTTCTCTTATTACCCAAGTATATATTGGTTTCTATCTAGCCAATTCATTGCATAAATCTACATGGAAAACATACTTTATACTCTTTCAGTCCAAGAGAGTATCTAGATGCATGCTCCATTTTGAGGAAGTGTTATTTCAAGCTTGTGTGACATGTTATTTGTATAGTGTCTCATTGCTGGCTAGATACAGGTCCAAAAAAATCTTTTATGGAGTGATTTCCAACATGAGACCTTATCTTTGTCATTGATATACGCTTTGTAGACTAGGAAACCTACTTCAGTTTAGAGCATTATTTCTATAGGAATTGATTTATCATAAGTCCTAGCATGCTTCTACCAGGTTAAACTCAAGATATCGGAAATAAAAAGGTTCAATTTACATTTTAGCGTACATATTCATTAACAGTAGAGATGGTATGATGATCTGAAACTTATTTAAAGATGCACTTTCTTGTTTACTTCATGTCGTTTTTTCTTGTATATGTATATTATTTGTCTTGTTCCCTCCTAACAATGGAAGAGATAAGAAACACTTCATGCTTCCCAAGTTAAGAGAGGGGCAAGATGATTTTCATGAAGTTGAAGGAAATTTCTAGAATTGGAGGCCTCGTTGGTTTATGGATTAAAAAAAAAAGGAACATCAAGCCAAATAGGCTATCAAGTATTATTGGTTGATAAAGGGTCATTAAAATAGTTCATTATTTCGCAGATGTGAAATTGCTACATATCAGAACTTGAAGTCCCTATTTTTATTAATGAAGTCTTCTTGTATGATTAATAAACTTTTCTAAGACTAGTTATAGCTAGATTCCATGATGTAATAGAAAGGCACATATTATTGAAAATAACTATGGCTTCTTATCTCAGAGCCAAGAATTTAAATTCAAGATAGATTAGGGTACAACATGAATGCCAAGCATTCTTGATATATATCTCAAATCATCATGTTTCTTTAGATAATGGTGTAGAATAGGCCTTTTTTTAAGAAAAATCAAAGGTTGAAAACCCATCAACAGATCAATTGACTCATATAACACATATCTAGTTCACAATATCAAGGGGACACCATCTCGTAATCATGTATTCAACATAAATAAAATATTCAACATCCTAACCATGACAGTAACCACAGATAAGCCGCATCACCATGATATGCATTTAGTGTCCATACAATATTCAACACCTTAACTGTGATAGTAAACCACAAATAATGCATAACACCATGATAAATTACACTATGCATTCAACATGTGTGTAAGAACAAAATTTATTGTAAAATTTACCTAAGGAAATCACATGGAATGAATCCAAAAACACACAAACATCATAACTCCTGTAACTTTTCTTATGATACACACATTACTTGGTTAGATATAGTAGATTCATATTGTACTCGTGATTTGTCTTTTTAAATGCAAATGGGAAATCGAGCTTAGGACGGTACTCACCTCCCAACTTTAGACAAGATTCCATTGGCTCCTTATGTAGTTGTCACCCCTAATATGGCTTCCAAGACTTGAGAAGACGTGACTCTAAGGAAACTAGGAGAAAGGGGAAGTGAAAGGTCATAGGTTGCATGTGACGAGGAAAATGAAGGAAAATAATAGAAATTGAAGAAATTAGAGGCATGAATAGTAAAAAGACATCAAAGCATCATTTGGTAGACTTTTTGTTATTTCATTTTTGGAATTAATCTCAGAGAGGAGAAGAAAACCAGGAGGAGAAGGAAAGCAAGAAACCAAAGGAAAGAGAAGGAAAATGAAGGATTAAGCAAGGAAAATTTGGATCAAACAGCTTCAGCAGGAATACCTATAGGTAACAAGTTACACATATGATTTCCTAGTTGGTTTTCACATGCATGGTATGTGCATGTTGGTATTTTTTTCTTTTTCTGTCATTGGCATGGATTTTTCCAGGTTTTGACAATGGATTTTAGCCTAGCCTTTCCATTTCAAGATAGTCGTGGTGTGATGGGATTCTTTATTGATTTGAGCTTTGGATTGTTAGATGGTTTTGTAATCTGGGGTCAGGTGGTCTTAGGAAAATTCCCAAAGACGTAGGAATCCCTTGACCAATAATGGCAGGATACACGGTAAACCTTGAGGGTGGAGATGGGAAAATTCCTCAAGGATGGTGAAGGAATTCAGAGGCATCCAAGCTCGGTTTGGTTTTGTGATATCTGAACTAGTTTATGTGATATCGTGGTATGGTAAGGGTGGAGGTGGTTTAACCTCTAGATTCCCTTAGTTGTTTATGGATTGGTTTATCCAATCAGATCCCGCATTCATGCTTGGAATATGGCACATAGGTGATTGGCTAAAATAAAGACTTGGTTCAACCAATCTATGGTCGGGTGGTTCAGGGAAGTCCCGAACCTAGTTGGATTTTTCCTATGTTTAATAAAAGCCAGTTTATCTTACTTTGATGAGTAAATGTACTTGTTATTATGTGGCTTTAATGGTTGTTATCTCATTGTTATTTATCTGGTTATATGTTGGTTATAAGCATGGTTTTATGACAGATCACAGTCATGGATCTATTCATCATTTTACTTGTAACTGAATGAATAATTCATGCAAGACTCAATTGATGTTATGAAAACTAATGTGAGAAGGTAAAGACCCTTCTTGTTAAACCTCAGATAACTTTTCAATCCCTTATTTTCAAACTTTAATTCATGCCCTGTAGGTTGCATATATACCAAGTGTTCGATATGATGTTAGTCATAGTTGGGGATGGTTAGATCAAGTCCTAGTTCTAGTTTTTGGTTTACAAGCATTGTCTTCATGTCTTTTATGAGTTTTAGAAGTTTCATAGATTTATGGGAAGAGGCTAAGCCTCAGCCCTAGAAAATAGCCTTAATTCTTGCATTCATTAGCACAACACTAAAAAAATGTCATAGTCACATTGATGCAGGCCTATGGGAGCGACGAAGAACCCATAGTCACATGGAGGCCTTGTCAAGGGAGTGACTGGGACTCTAGGTCAAGGAAAAAGTGAGTTGTCTCAGGGGTTGGACACCTGGAGGGGTTGGGTTACTCTTAGAGGTCTTGTGGCACCTGAGGGAAGTTAGTAAGGTATTATCATGTTGACTCCATTTCCTTAAGGTCATCTAGGAGGTTGATTCATATTATAGTATCCCCTCATCTCATGTTTATCCCAGGTAAGTCAGTGAAAGTGGGTAAATGTGAGAGGAGTCGTGTTATAGCATGAAAAGTTTATCAAATTTAAAATGTTCAAACCAGGTGATTTTGCCCTTATTTTTTATTCAAAATTGAAATATTTTCAAGGAAAATTCCAAACACATTGGTTAGGACCCTATGAGATAGAAGTTGTTTTCGACAATGGAGAAGTAAGGATTATGACCATTAATGAAGAAGGGAATATTTTTCTTTTTAATGGGCATAGATTAGAACTCTATCACAATCCCTTAAAAAGAGAAGAATTTTTTCAAAGTATACAAGAAAGCTTTTATTACAATTGGTAGAAAAATGGGATTATTCTCCTCTACTACCAAAACAAAATTGATTTCTTTTCTACATATGAAAAAAAATGGTAATAATACATAGTTATGAAAACCAACATTGTTAGCATAAACTATGCATAAAATTATAGTTGAAAACCAAGACATTTGGCATCTTGGATTTCCCCTTTTTCCTTTCCTCTTTGCAAATAAATTTTAGTTCAAACTAATTAGTTTGAAAATTTTGTTTCTCTTTTAATGAGATCTCATCAGCATCATCAGTATCCATCAACATCATTACCATCAGTAGCAGCAAGTATCCTAGAAGAATTCAAAGCAAATTATTAAGATTGGTAACATTTTATAGCCAATTGGACATTCTGTAACTAATTCATCAGAAAAGTACTTTGGACCTGCAAACAAATCAATTTCAAATTACAAATGTGAGGTAATTCAAGAAGATAACATTATGTATAGTCAATCAATTTTAATGAAGTATAAACTATAGATATTTGAGTTAATTCATGGACTAGTTTGTAAATATTTAAAAGGGCTCATATAAAACCATGTATTTCAATGATGGCACTATATAAACTCACTTCCTACCGTTTCATTCCATCATATCCCAATGATATCATTATCCTATTCAGAAAACTAAAAATTTTGAAGCTTATCTCGCAAATCAAGGATCTTATCAAGCAATTGATATACAATTATGATTTAATTAATAGGAGAGAATTATCATAACACCGCCATGATGTCTCTCATTTACATTAAAACCATTACCCCTCACTTATTTCATTATAACATCCATTTCCCACTAATCTTTGTGATAGATTGTTGAGTAAGAAATTTTAGGGAAAAACTTTCTTTGTGGCAATAGGACTCATAATATGACATGAACCTGTAGGGGCAAAGTTTTTGGTTACCTATCCAAATAAAAAAGAAAGTTACAAAAAGTGGTTTGGTCAAAGTTCTTTGAAAATTTCAAGGGTTATGAGATTGAGGTAACAAGGGTATTTTCAAGAGCATTTGACGGGGTCAAGGTAGAGACTGGAGATATCAGGTTGAATTTGACTAAGTCATTCCTGGAAAAAGAAACATAACTCTCAAAAAATGGTGAAAACTGGTTTTAAAATTAAAATTTGAAGGATAAAACATGGATATATTTCTTTCACAATCCATGTATGGATATCTCAACATTTAAAAAAGGCATTCTAGTTTATGCATTGAAAATAAAATGGCATAATCTACTATATGTTTTTCAAAAATTATTGGTATAGCAAATACATTAAGGAGCTTGAGGGCAGAGATTAGAAGTTTCAATGTGGACAGTGACAACTTGGTTGAGGCTCAGGAAAGACTTGCAAGGGCTGAGGAAAATAAGGCATAGGTTCGTGTAGCAATCCTTCAAAGCTTGTTAGATTTACAGAAACAGGGATAGTTGAGGATCATTCAAGATCAGGAAGAGAAAACTATTGGAGCCTATGGTAGCAGGTCTCGGTTCAAATATAGGTTGGATAGAGGGGACACAGTTATAGGTCGCAGAGAATTGGATACACCTAATAGGAGTACTGGTATGTATGGGCATCATTCTAGTTCGTCATCCAGGAGACATCATCACAGTCATCATTGTCATCATCCTTATAGGAGGGGTGAGTATTTTCCTGAGGAATTTAGTAAATTCAAGGCTCCTACATTTGATGGATAAATGAAGAAGTCAAAATATGTAGATGCATGGTTTATTGGGATGAATAAATTCTTCAAATTACACTGCTATTCATAGAATATGAAAGTTAAGATAGCCACTTTCTGGTGGGAGGATGTAAATAATGTCAAAGATATTCAGTAGGATGACTTGATTTGCGATGAGTTCAAGAGGTTATTTAAGAAAAAGTACTTGTCTAAAAGGTACTATGATGACAAAGCTAAGGATTTTTATGAGTTGTAGATAGGTTCCATGACAGATGATGAGTATACTAGCAGTTTCCTGGAGTTGTTGAGATATGTGCCTTATCTCAAGGATGGGAAAGCTAAGATTCACAGATTCATTAGTGGGTTTAGAGTAGAATATAGAGACCGGATTGAGTTTGATGAGCCTAGATTGTTGGAGGGGGGCATACAGAAGTTGAAGAATTGTTATGATCAGTCAAAGTGCAAAGCTGGGCCTAAGCATAAATTGAAAGGAAAAGATAAAGTCAAGGGAAAATGGCCAGCAAATCAGGGAAGACCTTAGGATGTAGGTGAGAAAGAAAATGTGGTTCCTTACAAGAATTTCAATACAATTGAGAAGGAGCATAGGTCGCATCCTAGAGAGAAACAGGCTAGAAGTGATGGTAGAGGATCATTGTAGTGTTGGATATGCGGAAAAGATCATCGTAAGAAGGATTTTCCACTATATCAGGGAGGTATGCCTCAAATATATAGTGCTTAGGAGGTGGAGACAATCGAGGATGTTGGTCATAGTATTCCTCGGATTTATGCAGTTGTGGACAATAAGCAGGAAAATCACTAGGCATCCATTATCGAGATGGACGGTAAGATTTTTGATCAATTTGTTTCTATTTTAACTGATCCTGGATCTAATTATAGTTATGTTAATCCTGGCCTGTGGATAAGTGTGGCTTGAGAAAAGAAGTGCATGCAAAGACTTGGTTGGTGTAGTTGGCTACATGTACTAAGAAGATATTGCATCACTAGGTAAAATCTTGTGCATTCAAGTTGAATGGCATGCCTATAGTAGCGCATTTGAATGTAATTCCATTGATATCGTATAGTATGATTTTGGGTATGGATTGGTTGTATCCTCATAGGACCAAAGTAGATTGTATGACAGGGCTATTTAGTGTTTGGATGATAATGGGGAAAAGAGAATATTGCAAGGAAAGAAGAAGCCTACATCAGTGAGAATTGTTACCGCTATGCATGCTAAGTGTAGTTGCAGGAAAGGGTGTGTGATGTTTGTAGTGCATATCTCTTATGACAAGGGTAAATATGGTGAGGATGAAAAAATGTTCAAGAGGTACATTGTATTGCAAAAATTTTAGGATGTGTTTCCAACAAAGATTCTAGAGTTAGCTCCTCAAAGGGAAGCAGGCTTTTCTATTGAGTTGGTACTAGGGGCAGCACCAGCATCAAAAAAACCTTACAAGATGAGCACACCAGAGCTAGTATATTTGAAGTTATAGTTGAATGAAATTATTGATAAGGGATACATTAGCCCAAGTGTATCACCTTCGGGTACACTACTATTATTTGTGAAGAAGAAGGATGGTACTCTTAGGTTGTGCATTGATTACGGACAACTAAATAAGGTGGCAATCAAGAATAGATATCCATTGCCAAGGATTGATGACTTATTTGATCAGTTGAAGGGAGCAATAGTGTTCTCAAATATTGACATGAGATCAGAATACCATCAAGTATACATCAAAGAAGAGAACATCTACTAGACTGCCTTTAGGGATAGGTATGGGAACTATGGGTTTGTTGTAGTTCCATTCAGTTTGACTAATGCTCCAGCTACTTTTATGTGTTTGATTAATAGTGTGTTATGTCCTTATCTAGACAAGTTTTTTATTGTATTCATTGATGACATCTTGATATATTCTAAGAATGAGGAAGAGCATGTCAAGAATTTAGTAGAAATGTTGAGGTTGTTAAGAGAACAACATTTATATGCCAAGCTTAGCAAGGGTAGTTTCTTTTAGATAGAGGTGCACTACTTGGGACATGTTGTCTCCAAGGAAGGCATAGCAGTAGATCCAAAAAAGATAAGAGCTATCATGGAGTGGGTAGCTCCTAACAATGTGGATGAAGTCATATGATTCATGGGGTTAGCAGGCTACTAGAGGAGGCTCATCAGGAATTTCTCACTTATTTCATATCCTATTAAATCCTTGTAGAGGAAAGGTAAGAAGTTTGAATGGATAGAGGAATTTGCAACTAGTTTTGAACAGTTAAAGAAGTTGTTGACGAATTCTCTAGTGTTAAAGATTGTGGATCCAAATAAAGATTTCGTAGTCTGCACAAATGCTTGAAAGAGAGGGCTTGGTGGAGTCCTTACATAGGAGGGACATGTGATATGTTATGAGTCCAAGAAACTGAATGAGCACAAGAAGAATTATCCGACTAATGATCTTGAGTTAGCGCTATTATTCATGCCTTGAAGATGAGACATTAAGTTCTTGGCAGGAGGTTTGTGTTGATGAGAAATGGGTTGAGATATCTGTTTAACCAACTGAATATGAATTCCAGGAAATCTAGATGGTTTTCCACCCTTAGTGAGTTTGAATTTGAGATTAGATACATCAAGGGTAAGGAGAATAGGTTTGCAAATTATCTCAGCAAGAAAGTGCAGTTGAACCATGTTGTAGTAGTGAGCTCATATGGGGCATATTTAGAGGATTGCATCTTATAGGCAGGGCAACAAGATGATAGATACATGGAGCTTATGCACAACTTACAGCAGGGTACAGTTGATTAGGATGTAGATTATTGTCTCACAGAAATTGGTTTGGTGAGATTTAGGGATAGGATCTATGTGTCGGATGATAGTGAAATCAAGAAGCTTATCTTGAGGGAGTTTCATGCCAAGCCATACTCAGGTCACCCAAGATACTAGAAGACACTGACAACAGTGAATAAATTATACTACTAGTCAAATCTGAGGAAGGCAGTGGCACAATTCGTGGTTATATTTTTGGATTTTCAATAGATGAAATAAGAGTGTAAACATCCAAGTGGATTGCTTCACCATATTCGGATTCTAGAATGGAAATGGGATGCCATTTCCATGGATTTCATTACAAGAATTATGAGGATATCGAAGAAACGTGATTCTATCATGGTTGTGGTAGATAGGTTGAAGAATGTAGCTCACTTCGTTCCAATAAAAAATATTTATTTAGCTAGTGAGGCAGCAGAGGTCTTCATCAGGGAGATCATGAGATTGCACGATGTTTCGAAGAAGATTGTGTCATACAAGGGTACCAATTTCACTTCCAAGTTTTGGAAGGAGTTGTTTGCAGGTTTGGGGATAGAGTTGGAATTCAGTATAGCTTATCATCCACAGACAAATAGACAGATAGAGAGGTTCAACATGATCCTAGAAGATATTTTGAGGGTGTATGTGATGCACCAATAGAGGATATGGGGGGACTACCTTCCAATGGTTGATTTTGCATACAACAATGGTTATTATGAGTCACTAGGGATAAGTCATTTTGAGGCACTATATGGGCAGAATTGTAACATTCACATTAGTTGGAGTGATCCAATGAATAGGGTACTTATTGGACCATACATGTTGGCAGGCATGGAATAGGAAATGCAAGTTATAAGGGAGAATCTAAAGGAAGCATAGGATAGGAAAAAGAGTTATGCAGACCAACACGAGGAATTTAAGGAGTTTTGGGTTGGGGAGCATGTGTATTTTCACATCAAGCCCAAGAAGATCTCCTTGAGGATTGGATCATGTGCCAAGTTGGCACCATGGTATTGCGAGCCTTTTGATATCCTTGATAGGATTGGACCAATGGCCTATAGACTTGCACTACCTCTGACAGTGAAAGTCCATGATTTTTTTCATGTTTCGTTGCTTAAAAGATATGTAAAGCCTATTGATCATGGTATTGATTGGACTGTATTTCATGTGGAGAAAGAAAGAGAAATCCATTTGAAACTTGAGTGAATATTGCAACGAAAACATCTCATGCTCCAGAACAGAGCAATCGAGCAGGTTAAAGTGCAGTGGAAGAACTTTGGGCCTAATGAAGCTACATGGGATATGGTTGATCAAATGTGGCCTATGTATCCTTCATTGTTTGTCGCTGGAGGAAAATGAGTTTTTGGAATTGTGTGTGTATAGATATATATATTATATATATATGGTTTTTATTGTAAATACCACCATGAGCTAAGTTATAAAGCTCCAATAAGCAATATGATTTTTATTTATCATGTTTTCATGATGTTTTTTTCCTTTTGAGAAGGTTATTTATTATAAATACTGCAACAATCTAAGTTATAAGCTTCATGGGCGGTATGTTTTCTTTTCAGCAGTTTTGCTGGGTATAGATGTGGTTTAACACACCAAGGATGGTGTTCCCCCAAGGGGGAGGGTTATGTAATAGAATTGGGCTAAAATTTCATGTAATAAAAGTTAATAAAGTAAAAGTAAGACCACAGTTAAGGGACACATATTCCAAGTTGAATGTTGGGAAAAATATCCTAATGGGCATCACTTTATGTGTTTATGGCTAAAGGGAAAGCAAAGGAAATGTCAAAGGCTTTGGAAAGGAAAAGATGCATTAATTGGTATTTATTTTGCTAAAATAAAGGAAATTATGAGAAAACGAAGGTGAAAGGTCCCACGTTGCATGTGAGGATTAAAATGAAGGAAAATAATGAAAATTGAAGAAATTAGAGGCACGAATAGTAAAAATACATCAGAGTGTTAGTTGGTAGCCTTTTTCAGTTCAATTTTGGAATTAGTCTCAAAGAGGAGAAGAGCACCAAGAGGAGTAGCAAATAAAGAAAGCAAAGGAAGGACAAGGAAAGAAAACGAAAAGCAAGGATCAAGTAAGGAAAATTTGGATCAAGCAACTTCAGAATGAATACTTGCAGGCAATAGGTTGCATGAATGATTTCCTAGTTGGTTTTGACATGCATGGTATGTTCATGTTGGTATTTGGTTATTTTTCTTTCACTGCCATGGACTTTTTCGGGTTTTGATAGTGGATTTTAGCCTAAACTTTCCATTTTTGGATAGCCATGATGTGATGGGATTCTTTATTAGTTTGAGCTTTGGATTTCTGGATGGTTTCAAAATCTAGGGTGAGGTGGTATCAGGAATATTCCCAAAGGCCTAGGAATCCCTTGACCAGTAATGGCGGGATACACCATAAATATTGAGGGTGGAGATGGAAAAATTCCTTAAGTATGGTGAAGGAATCTGAAGGCATCTAAGCTTAGTTTGGTTTTGCGATCTCGAGACCAGTTTAGGTGAGATCACGGTATCGTGAGGGTGGAGGTGGTTTAACCTCTAGATTCCTTGGTTTTTTATGGATTGGATTTGTTAGAGTCGGTCTTGGTAGTCCTCCATCAGAGATCAAAACTCTTTCTGCATTTCATTTTTAGGTGTCTCTCTCCATTTGTTAGTGTCAGTCTTTGCAGCCTTCCTCCAGTGACCAAATATGCTCTTACAAAGTGATTTTAAGGTGTCAAGGTCAAATTTTGTCATTTCAGTGAGTCTTCAAGCAAACTTTGGTCACTAGGCATTAGGTCTAGGGTTTGATTTTACC
>APFE030852961.1:109853-131515 GCA_000404065.3 Pinus taeda | reverse complement strand
AGGATTAATGAAAGGCAGTGGCTCTGTTTCATGAGATTCATGTGGTTGTGAGTGTAGCAAATGTGTCTCTTTATGTTTCATATGTATTTTGTTATGTTTCACAGTTCATTTCATCTTCATTTCCAGTGAATTTTCTAAGTAAGATAAGGTAGAATTCATATTTATTGCTCTGCCTGTGGGAAAGTTTCATGTATGTGTTCTTCTTCTATTGAAAAGGATTCATGTGTTTATGTCCTTTTCACCCTTCTAAACAATCTTTGTGTTCTGCATTACTTCAAATTTAATTGCTATACTTTCCGCCTGTCTTGCCTCACGAATTAATCTGTGCCTTTGTGTTAAATTCTCTGCTCATTGCTGTTCATTGGTCCCATACATCCCAGAAACCTAGTCATTCATAAAAATTTGTTTCTTGTATCCATATTTGTTTACTAGCCTAAAATCAATATTTCACTGTAAGTCATCTCAGGCCATATCGCTTATCTATTCACTGAGCGTGACTCAAAGAGAGCCCTCTCCTGTTCTAGTAGGGCTAGCTACCAGACTGAGCGTTTTTTGTGGTTACCCTAAATTTTGCCTTCCTTCAGCCTAAGGCAGATTTAGGTGCTAACAGGATTTTCCCATGAGATCCCACATTCATGCTTGGAATATGGCATGGGGGTGATTGGCTAAAAGAAAGATTTGATTCAGCTTATCTATGGTTGGGTGGTTTGTGGATGTCTAGAACCTGGTTAATATTTTTGTATGTTTAATAAAATCTAAGTTTCTCTTGCTTTGATGAGTAAATTTACTTGTTATTATGTGGCTTTAATGGTTGTTCTCTCATTGTTATTTATCAGGGTATATGGTGGCTAGAAGCATGGTTATATGACAGATCTCAGTCATGGCTCTATTCATCTTTTTACTTGTAACTGAATGAATAACGGATGCAAGACTTAATTGATGTTATGGAAGCTAATGGGAGAAGCTAGAGACCCTTCTTGGTAAACCTTAGATAAGTTTTCAGTCCCTTATGTTCAGACTTGCATTCATGACCTGTAGGTTTCATATCTACCAAGTGTTTGACATAATGTAAATCCCAGTTGGGGATGGTCAAGTCAAGTCCTTGTTCCATTTTTTTCTTTACAAGCATTGTCTTCATGTCTTTAATGAGTTCTGGAAGTTTCATAGTTTTATGGGCAAAGCCTAAGCCCCATCCCTAGAAAATACCCTTAATTCTCATAGTCGTTGGCACAACATTGGTAGAAAAATCCCACATGTGCACTGATTCGGGCATATGGGAGTGACTAAGAACCCAGAGTCGCATGGAGGCCTTGGCAAGGGAGTGACTAGGACTTTATGTCAAGGAAAAATGAAGTTGTCTCAAGTGGTTGGATACCTAAACGGGTGGCGTTACTCTTGGAGGTCCTATGGCACATGAGGGAAGTTAGTAAGGTCTTGTCGTGTCAACTCCATTTCCTTAAGGTCGTCTAGGAGGTTGAGTCATAGCATAGTAACCCCTCATCTCATGTTTACCCCAAGTAAGCCGGTGAAAGTGGGTAGATGTGAGAGGAGGTGTGTTATAGCATGACAAGTTTATCAAATTCAAAATGTTCAAAAGAGGTGATTGTGCCCTTCTCTTTTACTCAAAATTTAAATACTTTCAAGGAAAAATCCAAACACATTGGTTAGGCCCCTATGAGATAGAAATTGTTTTTGACAATGGAGAAGTAAGGATTAAGACCATTGATGAAGAAGGGAATTTTCTTCTTGTTAATGGGCATAGATTAGAACTCTATCACAAGCCCTTAACAAGAGAATAATTTGTTCAAAGTCTACAAGAAAGATTTGATTTGAAATTGGTAGAAAAGGGGGATTATTCTCTTCTACTACCTAAACAAATTTGATTTCTTTTCTACATATGAAAAAGAATGATAATAATGCATAGTTATGAAAACCAACATTGTTGGCATAAATTTTGCAGAAAATTGTAGTTGAAAACCAAGAATTTTGGCCTCTTGGATTTCCCCTTTTTCCTTTCCTCTTTGCAAATAAATTTTATTTCAAACTAATCAATTTGAAGAATGTGTTTCTCTTTTAATGAGATCTCATCAACATCATTACCATTAGCTGCAAGTATCATGGACGAATTCAAAGAAAATTCTTAAGATTGGTACCATTTCATAGCCAGTTCGACATTCCATAACTAATTCATTAGAAAATTATTTTGGACCTGCAAACAAATCAATTTCAAATTAAAAATATGAGTTAATTCAAGAAGATAACATTATGTATAGTCAAACAATTTTGTTGAAGTATAAACTATAGAAATTTGAGTTAATTTATGGACTAGTTTGTAAAGATTTAAAAGGCTCATATAAAACCATATATTTCAATGATGGCACTATATAAACTCACTTCTTACCATTTCACTTCATCATATCTAAATTATCTAATTATCCTATTCCGAAAACTCAAAAATCTGAAGCGTATCTCGCAAATCAAGCATATTATCAACAAACTAATAGGAAATTATGATTTAAATAGGAGAGTCTTATCAAAAAACCACCATGATGTCTCTCATTTCCATTAAAACCATTACCCCTCACTGATTTCATTATACCATTCATTTCCCACTGATTTGTGAGATAGATTGTTGAATAAGCAATTTTAGGGAAAAACTTTCTTTGTGGCAATGGGACTCATAATTTGACATGAACCTATAGGGGAAAAGTTTTTGGTTGCCTATCCAAAACTCAAAAGACAGTTACAGAAAGTGGGTTGGTCGAAGTTCTTTAAAATTTCAAGGGCTATGAGACAGGGGTAAAAAGGGAGTTTATAAGATAATTTTACAAGGTCGAGGCATAGATTGGAGATATCAAGTTGAAGTTAACTAAGTCATTCCTGGAAAAAGTAGCATAACTCCCCAGAAATGGTGAAAATTGGTTTTAAAATCAAAATTTGAAGAATGAAACATGGATATATTTCTTGCACAATCCATGTATGGAAATCTCAACATTTTAAAAAGGCATTCCAGTTTCTACATTGAAAAGAAATTGACGTAATCTACTATATGTTCTGCAAAAAATTGTTACTTGTGAGGGAAGATATGGAACCCTGTTATTTTTTAATGCTTTATTACTGATGCATTTCATAAAGGGTAAAGAATTAAACTTGTCATAATATCTATTGTATAGCTTAAAGAAAATGGATATCAATATTCAACGAGATTCGAAGAATATCAACAAGGCTTTTTATCATTGCGTTTTAGTCAAAATACTCGTTGAGAAAAATTAAAGGCTAACAATGACAATTGGAAATATTTCTTTCTTGTAAATCACTTTATTGGTAGCTCAGATGAAGAAGAGATCCATAAGACAAGAATAATTCGAAGAAGGGTTTCCTCAAACCATAACCTTGAGCAAGAAATCAAAGAAAATGACTATTTAGTTGTAGATGATATGATAGAGATACAAATCCATAATGTCGAAGATTTGGAGCAGTATATTACACCCAAGGAACAAGTAACTCAAGCAAAAAAATTAAGAGGTATACCTAGAAAGAAACAAGGTAATCAAGAATAAAAGAGAAATGAGCATGAAGATGTTAGAAAAAAGGAATCCAACAAAACAAAAGAACAAGAAGTATCGTCAAAGGAATACATTAGTAACTCATCAAAACCTTAGAGTCAGAGTGCCAAAAGAAGAAATGTACAAAGAATAGAGGAATCTGAAGAGTGTGGGAGGAAGAGTAGAAGAATCATAAAAAGTATGATGAAACATATCAGTCCAAGTTCACCTGAAATCATACAGATTGAAGAAATAGAGTTGCCACCAAAGTCTTTTGCAATAACGAGTCCATCAATAGATGTTATACAACAACAGGCATATGACTACTTTGAGTCATTAGAAAAGGCAACATAACAACAAGAGGTAAAATCTCCCTTTGAACAAGATTTATTTGATGATATTCCAATTTTTTATAAGTGTTGGTGTCTAGGTAGGGGTGATTTATCTACCTTATTCTGACATTAATCTTATCAATCTGAGTGCGTATCCTTTCAAGGCAACGTGCAAGGTATATGTAGTGGCAAACATGTAATCTTTCCCAACCAAGGGTTTGTGTTTTAAGATTCAAAACATAAATGCAAGGTTAAAAACTTACAGAACTGTAGAAATAATCATGAACAATAAAGAACTGTAACAGCACACATAAACTGATAAATCACACACACACAAAGATGCAGCACCTAATCAGAAAAGCGGGCCCAACTCTCTGATCAGGGCTGCGGTAGCCACGAAAATAATTAGAACAAAAAAAAGGATGATCTTTTATTAATCAATAACAGAAGTTTACAATGCTGATGGGTGAAACCCCATTCACAGGATCAACCTGCATTTTATACACAACGAAGGAGATTAACAGATCTCTCGGAAACATAGAAATTGTAGATACAATGATATACATTGGTTGAAAAGGCATCAGCAGCAGATGTTTGAGATAGCAAGAAGGGCTAAGAATAGTTCAGGGAACTTGTTCCCCGAGTTGTGCAACCTCCTGTTGATCGGCTGTTGCCAGTTCTGTTGCAATACACTGAGTTGAGGGTTCCTATTCTCATGTTGTGGTCAAGCACATAGTTTAGTACCGCAAATAGATAGACTCCATGTGTTTTACTTCATTAATTAATATATACCAATAGGACAGTAAAGGGGGGATTTACCTTGTAAATTTATCATAACAACATGGGTAAATGAGTGCAAAAATGTCAAAAAGGGTAATGGAAATAGGTAGAAAGATGGCCCGATTTGGTACCCAACATCTCCCCCCAACTAGCCTACTGCATGTCCTCGTGCAGTCCTTTGCTTTCATAAATCTACGTTCCGTAGACTATATGTTTGATGAAGCTGGGCAAGATCATATTCTGCAGCCATTTCTATCCCTCGAACTTTAAATCCGTCCGAGAGGACAACTTCCTTCCACCAATTTGTTGGGACGCCATAGGCTGGAGTATATTCGTCAGTAGGCAACAAGAGAACAGGAACCGAAACCAGAGCCCCATCCACTAGGACCCACATGTCTGGACACATGCTACATACTTGGGCACCCTATTAAGTACATGTGCAAAATTTGGTGCCCCAAAAGCTTCTCTTTCCCAGACAGCTATTGGTGACATCATCCACCTCCTCTGACAGCAACTAAGGGCTTCCTTTTGAAATGTGGTGAGTTGATTGACACAAAGATCAAGACACTATTTTTGTGTCCTCACCATTCTATCTCTATTTTCCCCAATCCCTAGAAAGGTCTTGTGCTTATTGAACATTGTTTCTGACCTCTCATGCTCCTCTCTTACTATAAATGGCTTGGTAACTTGATCGGATTCAAAAGTGTTACTAGCCTTCTACCAATGAATCTGGTTAAAAGCATAAGAGGTGAGGGCCCTCAAACGAATGTCCCCCACATATGGGACTGGGTTAAAATCCCTGTCCAGCTGCAGTAAGTACCCGTGCAAGTACAATTCACACATCAGTTGTTGTGTTGGTACATCGTGACTCCTCAAAATTCGGAGGAATTACACACCATCCTCCATCTCATAGCTGACCTCATTCTTAATACTTTCCATGTAGAATAAAAGGAAACGTTCATGCAAAAATAAGGAATAACAAGAATCAAGGGGACGACATGCCATAACCTCTTGCACTAGCTCGAACATCTGCTCCTTGTCGGCCTTCAACTATGCCGCTTTCTTCTCCAACTGTTCTATCTTGAGTTGATGTTTTGCATGCTGTAACCTCATCATATCCATATGCTCCACATATCCAAAAATTGTTTTGGAGGCACTTTCCTCAGTCCTTCTGATTTTTTTTTTATATAGGGCCGCAATAGATTTCTAGTACTGAATTTCAACTGTTAGGGCATACTCCTGATCTTCAAATAATTGGTCGATTGGGTCTTTCTAAGTGTCGAAAGAGGTTATGACTATGTAGTCTGCTTGGGTTTTCACGTCAACCCAGATAGTTTTGGCCTTTCTGGCTTGCCGTTTGTGCTTCCTTAATTGTTTCTGCATTTTATTCATCTTCTTTCTCAGCTTCCTCACTTCCATTTTGAGCCGCATCGTTTCCTTGAACTGCAGCTGATACTTCTATTTCATTGGAAGCCTTCACTATTCACACAGCTCTATCCACTCTTGATTGACTAATATTTCCTCAACTGGAGGCAAATCCCTTGAAAAATCTTCTGTTGTGTTGATTGGGAGATTTTCCTTCCTTTCTTGCTCTTCGCACTCAACAGTCCCCTCGCCTGGTTGTATCGTTGGCTCAGTCGTCAGGACTATTTCACTTGGTCCCTCCTCTTCACCAATATTGATCTCCTCTTTATGCACATGCACCACGATTGGCGATGTGTTGGCGAGACATTCTCCCACTGCTGTGTCTGCTAGAATTCCTCCTGGTTCTCCAGCTTCCAGACTTTCTTTTCTCCTTTCTTGCTCCAGGTCACCCACCACCTGAGTGGCTTCCAATCTGTAAGTTTGTGGCCTCTGTAACAAATTCAAAGCCACCGGGATTACAAAATCTTCTTTTTCTCCCCATTGAGGGGAACGAGTCACCCTCGCTCCTTGTGGAATCGAGGCAAGGAAAGGGGACTAGGGTGCATCTTCTACAATTGGCCCTGAAGTTGACACTGGTTCTTGTGGTACAGTGTCAACCTTGCACCCTGGCTCTTCTACTGCTTCATCGATGGGTCCCACAGTTTCCTTAACTCTGGGCCCTTCTTGTCTTTGTCCTTCCTCTTCTCTAAGTTCCATGGCCAAAATGGTCACGACCTCCTCTTCAATCGGATTGTCATCCTCCATTGTTTCTATGGTAGAAAGAGGTCCTTGTGGAGTTCCTTTGGTCACCATATCAACTGCTTCACCCATGCTAACCTATTGTGGTCCTGATCCCATGAATGTTGTAGCATCCTCTTATTCTGCTAGTTCCACGAGTGAAACTGGTTCTTGTGGTATAGCCTCATTCGTGGTACTACCGGGCCTTTTTGCATCAACAACTGTGTCTGCTATTGTCTCCATATTTTTTTCTCGATCTTGGGGAGCTACCTCATCCCCCAATTCCTTTGTTTCCATCTTCATTTCCTTTGGTTCCTCCTGATTGACATAGTCATCTTCGATAGGATCCTCCTCCATAGCTTCAAATTCTTTTGCCCTAGTGGCCATAACAGCTACTATCTGTTCCTCCGTGGAGTCCTGAAACACCTCCCACGGAATCAGAATCTGTCCAATGGCATTCATTATCAGCAGCCACACCAACCCGTGATGTGTGATCACCGCCAGTACCTGTCGAGCCCCCTTCGCAAAATGCGCCATTAGATGAAGGCTCCTTAGCAGGAAGTAGGGCACATTCATGGAGAAAGCCTCTGTCTGTGGAAATCGCAGATGGGCTAATATGCGGAGGTGATATCTGAAGATTGTGGAGTACCTGCCCTCGCATGTCATATATTTGATAACAAATTTTTCTACTTCTCCCCACGGATATGGTAGCGAATTTTTGTCGTACTCCCTGCCTTTCTGTGCTATACTCTCTCTGGCTTGAAGGAAGGCCTCGGGGAATTCTGGAAGGGTAGTTCTCCTTACAAACCATCATTCCCCAACTTGTGGAAGCCCACTGACTTCGACAATGCTTTCTTCTGTTACAGGGATCACCACTCCACGAACCCGCGAGCCTTCTTCCCCCAAGTTCATTGTGAATTCCACTGTCAATTCTTCATCAAACCCCCTCAACCTGTCAAAATACACATCCCATCCTACGTTCTGAAAAACCTGCCATGCCTCCTGATTACTCCGAACTGCCCTTGTGCTCTCTGGTTCATGTTGAATTGATTGGCCACCCATTGTTGCAACAGCGGAAACAGCACGTCGACTGCAGTTGGTTGGTAGGGGAGAGTGACAGGTCTCCAAACCATTGGAGGTTGAAATAATGTCATGGCTGGTTTGGGAAAGATGGGACAAACAGTACTGGTACGTATGGGAGTAATGGAAAATCTAGTACTAGTATGCTCGGACATCATGGAAAGTTAAGGTGGTATAGAGGTGTGTTTTGAAAATTAAATGTGGCGCATGGGGAGGATGACCGATATGACCTGGTGTGTACAAATCCACATCCCAACATTTCTTTAAAAATATGATTACGATGTACTGCAATCATCATATTCGGTTGAGCAGGATTATGTGGACTAAATTCTTTTCATGATACGCCGTCATTTCTTATGACAGTTCCCCCCCCCCCACCCCCCCACTTTAATGACAACCATCCTCAGCACGTTTATTTGCCCATTTTGGAATATTTAATTAAACCCATAAAGCGATAGAGACCTTCCTACGGACTTACCTGATGGAGTGACAGTACAACATGTAGCATCAACTCGAGTGGCAGCAGAGCAAGTAACAGCTGCTCTGAAGTAGCAGAATAGTGAGTAACAGCAACAGTGAGTAATGGCAGTTGCAGAGTAATAGTAGTTACGGCAGTTAAAAAGTAACAACAGTTACGATGTAACAACAGATCTAGAGTAATCGCTGTTACGGTGTAATGATAGTTACTGAGTAACAATAGCTACGGTGTAACGAAAATTGCGAAGTAACAGTAGCTACGGTCTAACGGCAGTTGTGGAGTAACAACAGCTACGATGTAACGGCAATTGCAGAGTAATGGCAGCTACGGTGTAAAAACAATTGCGGAGAAACAACAACTACGATGTAACAGCAATTGCGGAGTAACGACAGCTATGATGTAATAGCAGTTGTAGAGTAACAACATCTACGGTGTAATGGAAGTTACAGAGTAACAGCAGCTATGGTGTAATGACAGTTGCGGAGTAACAATAGTTATGGAGTAACAACAACTACGGTGTAACAATAGTTATGGAGTAACGGTAGCTACGGTGTAACAACAGTTATGGAGTAACAACAGCTACGGTGTAATAGTAGTTATGGAGTAACGACAGCTACAGTGTAACAGCAGTTGCGAAGTAACAGTAGCTACAGTGTAACAGCTGATAAAATGACAGCGGCGATGTTACATTTCTCCTCACTATATTTCTTCGTTGTTCCTGCAAAAGATAAACAAGCAATATATATATAATATATATATATATATATAATATATATATATATAATATATTATAATATATATAACATATATATATAATATAAACAAAAGCACCTTTATAGGTTGGATGGTGATATAATTTAAGACGGTGTCCGTTTACCAGGAACGAAATATGGTTTTCATCTATTGTACTTAGTCTAACCGTTCCATTGTCAAACACTGTGTCCACTTGATATGGGCCCATCCAGCGAGTGCAGAGCTTGCCTTTGAAATCTTTAAATATGGAGTCATACAATAACGCTCAGTCCCATTCCTGAAACACCTTTTTTTGATGAATTTATCGTGCCACTTCATTCTCTTTTGTTGAACAACAGTAGTTCTCTGGACAACCACTACTCGAATCTCGTCCAATTTATTCAGTTGTTCCATTGAGTGTTGTTGGGCTTCTGATAAATCTAGGCCTACTTCCAGAGCTGTTCTAAGTGTACTAATCTCAAATTCCACTGGAAACAAGGGGGATTTTCTATAGACTAATTCATATGGAGAAAACCTTGTTGTATTTCGCCATGTCATTCTGTATACCCATAGAGCTTCTGGGAGTTTCTATGCCCAATCCCAATGATGGCTTTCTACTGTCTTTGTTAAGATATTTTCCAATACCTTATTTGTGCTTTCTACTTGCCCATTCGCTTGGGGATGATAAGGGGTTGTCACTCTATGTTTGACCCCATATTTCTGCATTATCTTTACTATCATATGGGAAGTAAACAGTGATCCACCGTCTGATACAATCTCTCTTGGAGTCCCGTACTTGGCAAAACTTTCTTCAAAAAGGAATTCTTCCACCACTTGCTCTGTTGCTTTCATGACCGCCCTAGCTTCCACCCATTTAGTTACATAATCGGTGCAGACCAGGATGTAAGTCTTCTGATGCAAAGGTGGGTTTAAGGGACCAAAAAAATCGATGGCTCATTTCTCAAATGGTTCGAGGACTATCTGGGGCTATAGGGGCATCTCATATGCTTTCCCAGGTTGTCCCATCTGTTGACAGTTATCACACCTCCGCACATAATCCAGAGCATCACGGAAGATGGAGGGCCAGTAAACCTCATTTGCAGTACTTTATGACCTGTTCTTTTGTCTATAAAGTGTCCCCCACAGGGTTCACCATGTGCAGCTTTTAATATCTCGAAAATATCATCTCCTGCTACACAACGCTGAATTTGCTGATCCACTCCCATATGGAAGAGATATCCTGCCATCCATGAATATCTGGTACTGTGGTGAATGATCTTCCTTTGCTCCTTATAGGATAGGTGATGAGGCACTTTACCTGTAGCCAAATAGTTAGCAATATCTGCATACCACGAAGTGTTAGAAAAAATTGCAAAAAGATGCTCATCCAGAAAATCATCTTCAATTGGTGTTTCCTTAGCATCACATTCTATCCTAGATAAAAAGTCCACGACCACATTGTCTTTACTTGGTTTATCTATTATACTGATATCAAATTCCTGTAGCAGTAACAACCACCTTGTAATTCGACCAGGAGTAACAGGTTTATTCACTAAATACATGATGGTCGCATGATCAATGTGCACAAAGGTAGGATACCCGGTAATGTAGTGCCAGAACTTGTTGATGGCATAAAAGACAACAAGAAATTCATTCTCACTCACTATGTAGTTTAATTGCACCAATTGCTGTCTGAGAGGCATCCGTATGAATGTGGAATGGTAATGCCCAGTTAGGTCCTCTAAGGATCAGAGCACTGCAAAATAACTCTTTAATTCTTGTAAACGCCGCATCACAGTCTTTAGTCCACACAAATTTTGAATCTTTCGTTAGTAATTGAAATAGTGGGTGTGCTACTTTTGCAAAATTTTCTATGAAACGTCTATAATAACCAGCACAACCAATGAAACTGCATACCTATGTGACCGTTTTTGGTGTTGGAAAGTGCAGAATTACTTGTATCTTTGCTGGATCCATTATGATTCCTTCAGCTAAGAGTAAATGTCCCAGAACGATTCCCTCTTCGATCATCATGTGACATTTCACTGTACTCAGAGAGATGCGTGCCTATATACATCTTGCAAGAACTTTTTCTAGATTTTCTAGTCCCACCATGAACGAGTCCCCATATGGAGTAAAGTCATCCATATAGATCTCAACGCTGTTGTTTATCAAATCGAAGAATATTCCCATAATTGCCCTCTAGAATGTTGCAGGAGCATTACACAGGCCAAAAGGAAGGACCCTGTATACAAATGTCCCCGAGGGGCATGTGAACGTGGTCTTGTCCTGGTCCTCAAGAGCAATCTGGATCCAGTTATAGCCACTAAGCCCATCCAGAAAAGAGAAATACTTCTTACCAGCCAATGTGTCCGACACTTGATCAATAAACAACAAGGGAAAGTGGTCCTTTTGTGTCGCCTTATTCAACTCTCGATAATCTACGCAGATCCGCCATTTGCGATTCTTTTTGGGGACTGTCACCAGTGGTGAGACCCATTGGCTGTCTGAGATTGGGTAGATAAAATCCACATCCAGTAACTTTTGAAGTTATTCTTTTACCACATTCTTCAATGTCATGTTCATTCTCCTCTAAGGTTGCCTTATAGGATGATAATCCTCCTTGATGTATATGTGATGGGTGCATAAGTTAGATAGGATTCCATTCATATCTTCATAACCCATGGCAAAGGCCTCCTTATGTCTCCACAGAATGTCTATAAGTTGCTCCTTTTGAGATTCTGACAGGTTCAGATTAATGTTCAAGGTTTTCCCATGTTCCAATTCCACTTGTATACTTTCATGAGGTGCATCAGCAGGTGTTTCCTCTAATCCTTCCGCTTTTTCCATATCTTCCTGAGTCTCACAGCTCAAGATGGATTCTAGGATCTAATGGTTTGATTCTGAAACAGAATGGGGATCATCCAAGAAGGAAGTGATAACATCATCTTCTAATCCTACTTTCAATTGTAGGGCATGTCCAATAGTAAGGATCGGTCGTACTTCTTCATCTTCCATTGCATCCTCTACTGCAGACACAACCTTCTTACTGCCTGTTGGTTTTATGGGTGAATTTGGTTCTGCAGGTGGATATAACACCAAATTCTTAGTGTTATTCCCATTAGAAATGAACATATTCTCTGAGTGGCACACCATGTAAGTGTCTGCAGTGGCCAGCCATGGCCCACCCAAAAATAGGGGATGACCACCCATTGAAGACTGTGTATGTAATACTAGGAAGTCTATAGGGTAATGCCATGAGTCTACTAAAATTGTCACATCCTCCAGCTTTCCTACATGTTTGACTGTGGATCTTTCTGCTAATTCCAGGATTGTAGGTGTATGATTTAGATTAAGATGTCCTAAGACATGCATGGTTTTAGTGGTGATGACATTGATGGCAACTCCCGGGTCTACTAACTCATTTGGAATATCTACCCCATTAATCTATACTGTCAAGATCGGGTTCCCCGGATCTCCATATTTCATTGGCATTGATTTTCACATCATAAAATCCAACAACTTTCCCATAACATGTATAGTGAGGGGATCTTTAATTTTTTTGGTAGGCTTCTTGGAACAATACTCCTTAAGAGTCTTTGCATAGATTGGCACATCCTTCATAGCTTGCAATAAGGGAATTTTAACAAATAAGTTCTGCAATTCTTTTAATAAATCAAATTCAAATTGAGGACCAAGTTTACTCATGATTAACCTCTCTAGGTAAGGTGGTTCAGATTGATGCTGCTTGACAGGAGGTGTCTAGGTTTTATTGGGTTGCTTTGGCTCTTTTATGACTGGTTCTGCGTCCTTACCTTCACTATCAAGTTGTTCAATGATAACTGGAGGAGGTTGGGCATTAACTGTCCGACCTGACCGCATATTCATTTCATACAGCTCTGCAGTGGAGATACTATGTGAAGGCAGGTTAAGAACATCAGCTTGATGAGCTCCCTTATTGTTAGGGTTAGGGTTAGGCTATATTGGGAGTTGAGGACGGGCAGTCTGGTTACTAGGAGGCACATTGGAGGGCAGATGAATCTGTTGTTGGGGCATCTATTGTGGCATCTATGGAGGAAACTGACCAGGAGAGGATCCTCACTAGGTTGGAGCCCACAAGGAGCTTATACTGGCTTGGGGATTCCACTGCTACCAAGGTGCGTACTGGTATTGTGGCCACATGGGAGGGTAAGGCATGGTCTGAGGATTCATATTACAATTATTAAAATACTGATATGGATCCAAGTACATACCTTGATTTCCCATCGATGGTCGAGGCTACCATGGCTTTCGAGATCCCATGAGGTACAGCTGCTCTGTGTCCTCCCCCGTTCCTTGAAATACTGCTTTCAAGCTTGGCGAGGAAGGGCATGAACTTGTTGCATGACTGAGATCACAAATCACACATTCCTTTATGGAATTCAGTGGACATTCCCTCTCCAAATGCTTCTTTCTGCACTTTGATCAATAGAAGAGACTAATTCATCATCGTACCAAATGAAACAATATATGTACAACACAATTTACTTCCCTGAATGCATTGTGGTAGATAGTATTTTCATTTAAATTGTGGTAGATATTATTCCCAACAATACATGTGGTAGATAGTGTGCATGTGGTAGATAAACTATGGTAGATAGTATTCCCCCCATTTGCTAGATAGTATGCACTAGTAGAGAGTGTTTTCATTTAAATTGTGGTAGATAGTATTCCCCACAGTGCATGTGGTAGATATTATTCCCCCCATGTGGTAGATAGTATGCACTGGTAGATAGTATTTTCATATGGGGTAGATAGTATTTTCGTAGATAGTATTCCCCACAGTGCATGATGCACTGGCAGATAGTATTCCCCCCCATACCTCACGTGGATTAGTTAATGGATTATTTAAGTGGAGAAAATTTATTTTTCTAATATAGATTTAAAGAATGAATATCATAAGATAAGAATAAGAGAACAAGTTGAGTGGAAGAATACATTTAAAAGAAATATAGGATTGTATGAATGGTTAGTAATGTCATTTGGTCTAACAAATTTCTTACACACTTTCATGAGATTGATGAATGAAGTGCTTAAAGAATGTATAGGTAAATTTGTAATAGTTTACCTAGATGATATCTTTATTTATACTCAATAAAAATAGGAACATATTAGAATCTTAGAATAGTGTTGGATAAACTACAAAAAGAGAGGTTGTTAACAAATTTGGAAAATATGTAGTTTTTATGAAAGTAGAGTTGGTATATCCAAGACTTGTGATATCTAGAGAGGGCTTGAAGATGGACTAGGAAAAGGCCAGGGATATCATAGAGTGGCCTACTCTAAAGAGTATTTTAGGTAATATATTTTCATGATTTGGATAGTTTTTACATAAATTATTTGTTCTCCAACATTGGATATGATAAAAGTAAGTAAACAACCATTCCATTAAATTGAAGAAGAACATAAGAGTTTTAGATTTTTAAAGCAAGAGATTACAGAGAAGCAAATTTTAGCATTGCCAGATTCTATAAACTTGTTGAAAATTATGTTAGTGGAATAGTTATAGGTGTTTTTCTATGTCAAGAAGGAAAATGTGTTGCTTACTCCAGTGAAATATTAAATAGGCCAAAGAAACGTATTCTTCATATGATAAGGATTTTTATGCTATTATTTAAGTTCTAAGTGGAGACATTATATAATTCCAAAGAAGTTTGTTTTGTATATTGATAACCATGGTTTGTAGTTATTAACAGTGAAAAAAATTGAAGAAAAGACATGTGAATTAGGTATAGCTTTTACAAAACTTTAGTTTTGTTATCAAGCATATGAGTGGGAATTCTAATAAAGTAGCTAATGCATTTAGTAAGGTAAGTCTAATTTTACATGAAATTAAATTGAATGGGTTTGAAGATTTAAAGGACATGTATGTTGAAGATGTAGATTTTAAAGAGGCTTATGCTCAAGTTCCAGTAAGTAGAGATAAAATTTCATTGTTAGAATACATGATACGAGGAGAACTTTTATCCAAAGGAAAATAGTTGTGTGCTCAAGGTTGCTTGATGATGAGATAAAATGCATTGAAAGAAAAACAAAATGGTGGATTAGTATGACACTTTGGACAAGACAACTGTAGTATCCCTCCCCTTAATAAGAAATAATAAATAATAAATAATAATAAATAATATAAAATAATAATAATAAATAATACAGAAATAATAATTAATAATATAAATAATAAATAATTCACTTATTAATAAATAATAAACATAAATGTTAATGATATTAAAAATATATACAAGAAAATAAATAAAAATAAAAAAATAAAAATAAAACAAGAAAGCTAAAAATCAAAAGAAAAGTAAAGAAATAAAACAAGAAAGCTAAAAATCAAAAGAAAGTTTCATGTAGACACATGGAGTGTGTGCATGTGGTTCCCCTTCCAATGTTTGTTCCATTTAATAGATGGTGAGCAAGATGAGAGGCATTCTTGCATTCTATCATTCCTAGATTCTATCTTTCATTCTCTTGGGAGAATGGTGTTCTAAGACTTAGGAGTCAATGGCAGTAGTACGTTGATTGAGGGCTCGGGGGTGGCCAATTGTAGCAAATCCTTGTGCAATTGAGCCTATGGTTGGGTGGAGATTCGTCCCCAAAACCTTGTTGCGGTAAGCCTACTTCTACCACAGGTAAGCACTCTTCATAGTTTGAATTTAGTTAATTAATTATATGTTTATTTGGCTAGGTAAGTGCCACTCTGATTTAAATTTAATGTTAATAAGTTAATTAGATATTCATTTTGGGCTGTTACATATGGTATCAGAGCAAGGTTCAACCTTTAGAGCCTATAATTTAGTCGTTCCACAAGATCTTGTTTAATCTTTTTTATATGATTATGATTTAATTGTCTTATGTCAATCTATAATAAAAAATTATAATATAATGAGACTAGTATTTATATTGTGATATCTCATCATAACTTTTTTGCAATCAATTAATTTTTTTATTTTTTGGGATCAACGGAAATGGAAAGGCATTGAAATTTTTAATTAATATGTTGAAAAACATTATTTTATTGAAATGTTGACATTGGACGATGCTTCAAGCCCTGTTCATATTTTTCCCCAAAACAAAAAAGATTCTTGGGGTAAAATAACTCTTCAACCTTTATGCTCTACGTGTAGCTAAGCAAGGTGAGCAAAAATTTTACACAAATTATTTTTATTTTGCATTAATAAGAAAATCTATATCCAAACTACTTTGTAAATTAGACAAATGCCAATCTCTAGATGGCTATAACTTGACATCCCCATAAAATCCTCACACATTCTTATAGGTGTGATGGTAGGAGAAAGAAATGCCATCCTTAATAACTAAAAATGTAGACAAACCTGAAATATCTGTGGGTGTTTTTGTTTGTCATTGAAATTGTTTTACATATATGTTAGAAATTTATTTTTCTAGCTTTATTGTCCTATGGCAACTGCTATTCCAATCTCTGTAGTGAAAAAAAGAGAATTGCTATGTCGAGCAGGAATTTTAGTCATTTTCAAAGTTTTATTATTATTGAAGTTGTGCGTGTGGTGCAATGATGTTGTCAAAAGTTCTGTCCAACTATACATTTCGTCTCAGTTTTGAAATGGTGTTTTTAAGTCGGACTGGATTGCACACTATTTTTTTACCCAACTCATTTTGTGCGTTCTTTTTGGAGGATTTTGTCAAGATCAAGTTGTTGAAATTGCAATCTTTTTAGATTTTCAACCTAAGCATTAAATATAGTTTTTAGTTTTTAAATAAATTCAGATTATAAAAGTATAATCCATTAACAATTAATCTAATTACAGTTTTTTTTTTTTATAATTTAATAAAAATGTCACTTCATTAAAATAGATTTATGTTTACTTTGCTTTTGGGGGATTTTATTCAAATCTAGTAGTTGAAATTACAATATTTTTAAGTTTTGAACATTTAATGCAAATTTGTAACTTCTAAATCCATTTAAATGATAAAAATGTAATTTAAACAATAAATTGATTTAGTTATAGTATTTTTTATTAATTAAATTTTGATTGAGTTAATTTTGTTTGAGTTGAGTTGAAGTGTTAGCACTCCACTCCACGTTCAAGAGTTTATTAAGGAGCGCTAACTCCACGTTCAAGTGTTTATTAAGGAGTGCTAACTTTTGAGTTATAATGGATGGATTTAGCAATCCTTAACCAACAGTTAGATTTGGCTTCTTATATTTAAATATTAATATTTATATAAAGATTTTGGAATATATTTTAATGTTGAGTTTATTTCTTGAATTTAAAGAAATACGTTAAAAGTTTAAAGAAATAGGTTAAAAGTTTAAAGGTAAAAGTCTATTTATTTAAAAATTAGGGTTTCGTTTTTTTTTATGGAAATCGAATCAATACAAAATAAACAGAGGTTCTTTTTTTTGTTTTTAATTTTAAGTTTACATTATAAATAGAAAATTAATTAAATAGATAATTTTAATGGGAAATAGCGAATTAAGTAAATAAATCATTTTTACTGGTAAGGAAAGGTAATACACATATTTTGTTGTTTTAATAAATTAAGCCACTCGAATCAATTTTATGTAGTTTAGTGACACCCAAAAGTATATGTTTTTAAACTAATACTTAAATAGTTGTGACTTATTTCGATTGTGAATTGTGGAAAAAATAGAGTTATAATGTGAGGTGATTAAAAGATGAAATAAATAAATAAAATAAAAATTAAGGGCTATTATTTTAGTCAACATTATTGTAAAATAAAGATAAGAAGAAGATGGAAAAAAAAGAGAATAAAAGAAAATAAGAAGAAAGGACAACAGCCCGTGAAAAAGAGTATTGTTGTATAATTTCTTCTTCAGGTACTAGTAGTGTGAATACTTGGATAAACGAGTATAAACAAATACCAGTTCTATATAATTTGTTGAAGCAACAATTACCTACGTTGGGTGAGAAAATGGTACTATTGATTGTGTAAATGGTACTATTGACCTTATAGTGTGTGTAGATTTCTTGACATTGTTATTGAAAGGAACAATGGAATTTGCAAGAACACACATAGCCATGGCCGCAAGCTTACAATCTTATGTCTTATGTCTTATGCAGGCAATTTTATGTCTTATCCGAAAAATTAATATGGCTAAATGTATTGTAATTTAAGGGATGGTGTTGCCTTCGCAGGTGCGCTTGCAGGCAGGCCATATTGTTGAGCCCTGAAATTACATCTCTCCTACACACTTTCCTAGAGTTTTTCCCCTCACTAGTACCTCACAAGCCATCAAATATCATTACATATTGATTATAAAAGAGCATTTAAGTGGTTTTCTAACTATGTTTTTGTGTTTGTTGTTTGACTTAGATTTTGCTCATTAGTTGCGAAATGCAGCCACTTTCCGCAGCGAATTCAACTTTCTGCAGTTGTTTTTGTTGATCTCTAGGTTGCAGGTGTCATCAAGCAAAACGAGGCATGTGGGAAAGTTAGGAATGACCTGGACATGGATCGGGTCCTATTGGTTTAGCCAAATTCGCAGAGGAAGTCCTTGGTCAAAAGGTGGTCAACGAAGAGTTCTACAGCAAGCAGGACTCTATTTTCAAACACGTGAAGGATTCAGAACCGTTCCTAGAACCATGCGTTCATTTTGACAGATGTAGACTACCCCCATGATGCGAATCCAACAGCCACTTTTGATAGATTGAATGATCATGGCAACCATTATGCTAAGCTTACGGATGTTGTCCTTTTACGTGTCCTCAGTTGAAGATGTTTCATAGGAAATCAGTTATGAAATTTTTCTTATAAATAATGCATTTCCAAACGCATGGAACTAGTTATTTTTTGTTGTCATTTTGTTGTTAATTTTTGTACTATGCCGTGAACTGGTCCTGCTGCTGTAACGAGAGGATTCTTCCTCTGTTTTGCAATATAATCAGACTCTGTTTTATATGACTATGTGAGTGTAATTCTAGGCTGATAGCGTATTGACCAAGGCTATGTAGAGGGCCCCTGCTAGCTAAGTTTTCGTTTCCTTATTTTTGTAAAGTTTTTATGAGTTGTCTCCTTATTTCCATTGCACATATTTCATAGTTTATTTACTTGTGTATATTTCACTAGTTATGATGCTAACATTTTGTTCCTATACATTATTTTTCAAGCATTGTATATTGCTGCTAACACTGATCAGTGTGTGTGTTTCAGGATAGAGTAGCCCAAACATTTTCATACAATTTTTGCAATAACTAGTGACATGAGATTAGCCTCTCTGCTGACTTTGCTTTTCTTAGTTTTTTTTAATTCCAGTTATGCTTTGATTTCAGTCTTATTCACTTGCTTTGTTAGTTAGTTTAGATATCAGACTCCTCATATCATTAACGTTATCTCCTAAAGCCATAGCTTAACACCGAAAAGACTACTTGGCGAGCTATCAGACTATGAATGATGTGATTGGATTTTAGCTTTATTTTTTTTTGCAGTTAGATATCAAATTCCTCATATCATTCACGTTATCTCCTAAAGCCATAGCTTAACCCCACAAATACTACTTGGCAAGCTATCAGACTATAAATGAAGTGAATTGATTTTACTTGTATTAGTTTATAGTTTTTTTTATTTGTTTGAGTGCAGTAGCTTAATTTATTTTTCTGTATTTAGATGAGCAGCAGAGTTAATGATTTCATGATCAGTAGTTCATCATTTGTTTGGTTTTAATAACAACACATTTCCATTCTTGTTCAAGTACTACTTTCATTACTAGTATGTTTTAAGACCTTCTGAAGTGTCAAGTTCTAGAAATCATTATAGAGGACATAATTGCCTTAAAATCTACATCCATACTTGCCTTCTAGAGTATTCTTAAAACTCAAGGATAGGATTTCCATTCACATTAGGAGATAAACAAAGATCAAACCCCCAAAACAAAATAAAAAATGAAAACAACAAAAAGTAAGAAAGAGGTTGTCTTGCACATATAGTGTGCCACACTTCATCAGTTTATGACTCCTGTATTGATAATTAATGTAGCAACTTAGGACATACTAAATTGACTAAACATTTTGGCGTCGTTGCTGAGGAAGAGTAACTAGGTAGCCAATCTCTTACACACACAAAAAAAAGAAGGGAAAATTTGATAACTTCTTGAAGTATGCTCTCCTCTTGCACCTAGTGTGATTTGGAGGATCATAAAAGAGAGTTATTAGTTCAATAATTTCTTGATTATGCTCTCCTCTTGCACCTAGTGTGATCTGGAGGATCAGAAAGAGAATCATTAGCCCGACTTGAATGAAAAATAAAGAATAAAAAATGACATGCATAGAGCAAGAGATTCCAGGGGAAGGTTCATAGCTAGGGCCAAGAGTTCGATTTTCACAACTCCAGCTACTTCAAGGCATAGACAAGATTCACCTCCATCTACTCCCAGCCTTAGGATTCCTGGAATTCAAGGAGCAAAAGATGAATTAGAGGATTCTCCCACACTATCTACTAAATCTGATCTAGGAGAAGAACCTTTCTTCACTTCTACAGGGGAATATATTGTAATCAAAGAAGTAGAATCACCTGAAGAAGAGGAAAAAGGAGAAACTCTCTCTCTTCCACCCTTGATAGAAGAACCAGAAGACTCTGAGGAAACTATCATGACGGAGGAACATAGAAAATTTTAGGGGTGAATGTTCGCCCTTTGGCGAAATTAAGGGGTTTTAAATTTTTAGTGGGCGAATATTTTTTTGTATCATAGTACATTTTTACAAATCACCTCAAATAGCCCACCTTATTTTAAGGGAGAGGGTAAAAAAGGTAAATTTAGCCCTTGAAATTAGTAGTTACAACCTTCCATTCACCCATTTTCAAGAATAGGTTTTATTTAAGTGAATCCATTCGCCCATTTTCAAGAATAGGTTTTATTTAAGTGAATCCTATGGGCCAAATACCATATTATAAAAGAGGTATGGTAAATTAATAAAAATATAAATAAATGAGAAGTATGGTAAATAAATAAAACATTATTTATATTTACTCCATAAGTCACCTTATATACATCAAGGGTGTAAACAAATAAAAATATAAGTAAAATGGAGGTATGGTAAATAAATAAAACGTCTTTTTATACTTACTCAAAAGGTATGGTAAATAAATATAAATATAAATAAAGATGCATGGTAAATAAATAAAACCTCTTTTATATTTAGTCCATAACCCTCGTTCTATTTATGAAGGCTCAAGAAAGAGGATTTATTTAAGTGAATCCTATGGGGAAAATACCATATTTGTAAAAGAGGTATGGTAAATTAATAAAAATATAAATAAACGAGAGGTATGGTAAACAAATAAAACATTTTTTAGGTGAAACCTATGGGCAAAATACTATGGGACAAATACCATGGACTAGATTGTTATTAATAGCATGCAAAAAAACATTATTAACCATAATATTAGTATTAATAAAAATAAAAATGGCACGTGGTATTGACCCATGGTATTCAGCAAAATGGCACATGGTATTGACCCGTGGTATTCACCTGGAATGTAGCCTATTTAAATGGGGGAATTAAACCAGCATAGATCCAACTTTTCTCTGGATCTACT